>JAQQSZ010006133.1:0-13680 GCA_028646595.1 Phalanger gymnotis | reverse complement strand
TCCTGAGGGTAGCCATTAAGCTCAGAGACAGGAAGAAAGAGAACTGGAAGGGCTGAGAGAACTGCAAGCTCTCAGAACTGTGGGAGGAGAGGATACAGGCAAGCAGACAGCTAGGGTTTGTGAGTGAGTGTTTAAGGGAAGGCCCTAGCAGAAGGGAAGGTTACAGTATGGCTTGGCTCCTTGCTCCAATATTGTGTTTTAATTTCCTTACTGTTATATTGACATAGACTTACTGGTTTTGGAATACAATTGTTGCTATGTTGAATTGGAATTATTAATTTTGGGATTTGATCCTCTGGTATCTGAATAAATGTTTTACTTCTCTTGCCTTCTACATGGAGTCTCTTACATTTTGCAGTTTCCAAACTCTACAGGCATATTCATGGTCACCACTGATATCATGAATCTTGCCTTACTGCTACAGTCACTTAACCCCAACTGCCTTACCACCCCCCTCCAAAAAAAATGGAAACATGACCTGCATGTTAAAGATCATACCAAAAAAACCCAAAACCCTAGAATGGAAGCTATCTCATACCTTTCGAAGCTATAGGTAGGAGATGAATTCTTTTTTTAAAAAAAGGTTTTATTTTTATTTCCTTTTTTTCTTATATCGTCCTAGTTATCCCAAGTATCCTTCTCCCTTACCCCACAAAATCATCATGTTTAGAGAGGAAAAAATTAGCACAACTGATCAATACATTGAAAAAGTCCAAAACATGTGCAATGTATAACACCAGTGGACTTCGCACCTCCATGAAGGGGTAGGTTGAGAGTATCTTCTTATATTTCTTCTTTAAAGCACTGCTTGATCATTATAATTTTATCACATTTACTTTTGATTTTTCGGTGTATAGCTGTTCTTTACAATTACATTGTTTTAATTACTAAGTGTATTGTTTTCTTGGCTTTTCTTACTTCATCTTGCATCAGTTCATAGAGATCCTTCCATGCTTCTCAGTATTAATATTGCTCAAGTCATACATACAAATCATACACGTCATTTCTTATACCACAATAATATTCAATTACATTCATGTACAACAATCTGTTTAGCTCTTTTCTCATTAATGGTCATCTGCTTTATTTCTAACCCTTAGTTATTACAAAAATTGCTACTATAAATATTTTGGAGTATATGAGGACATTTTTTTATTGATGGCTTCCTTGGGGTATAAGTTCAGTAATGGAGCCTCTGATTCAAAAGGTATGGATATTTTAAACATTTTATTTGCATAATTCCAAATTGCTTTTGTATCAATTCATAGCTCCACCAGCAATGTATTATTTTGCCTTTTATCTCCCAACTCCTCCAATATTGATTACTGCCATTTTGGGGGTCCTTTTTGCCAGTTTACTGTACATGAGGTAAAACCTCAGCATTGTTTTAATTTGCATTTCTTTTATTATTAGTGATTAGTGTTCTTTCATGTGGGTATGAACATTTTGAAATTCTTCTGAGAATTGTTCGTTCATAGCCTCTGGCCACTTTCTTATTTTGGAGGAATAGCAGTATACACATACACACATGCCAGTAAGTATATGTATGCATATATATATATATATATATGTGTGTGTGTGTGTGTGTATACATGGATGTATGTATGTGTGCATATATACATATTTCTCTTTTACATATCTTTAGAGATCTTTTAGCTATGTAATGGTAGTTATCGCTTATCTTTTATATATAATATAATTATGATACATAACTTTTCTCCTGCACATAATAAATACCCTTGTTTATTTATATCTTAAATACATAAAAGACCACTTATCTTTTGGGGAATAGCTATTAGCTTCACGTACATATATTTTCAATAGCCTCACATATACATATGAGGCTAATAGCTATTTCCGAAAAGATAAGTCACCAAAGGATATGAACAAAACCAATCTTAAAGGAGAATTGCAAAGTATTCACAACCATATGAAAGAATGCTCCAAATCACTAATATCTACATAACATATACATATATAATATGTATGCATTATATATATATATATATCTGAGACTAATAGCCATTCCCCAAAGGATATATGTATATGTATGCATGCATATCCATATATATGTACATGTCTATGTATATGCACACATATATAAAGCTATTTGTCTATCTAATTTGTTTATATATTTTGGATATCAAATTTGTCAGAGAAATTTGATACAAAGATGTTTTTCTCCCATTTGGCTAGTTTTCTTCTTATCCTAGGTGCATTAATTTTGTCTATTCTGAAGCTTTTGTTTCAAGTAATCAAAGTTATCTATTTTATCATTTGTAATTGCCTCTGTCTTTTATTTGGTTAAGAATTTATCTCCTGCCCATCACTGTGAGAGTTATATGATCTGGTTGCCTTCTAATTTTTATAGTATAATCTTTAATAGTAATATTATATATCTTTTTAGACTGTATTACAAAATATGATATAATATGTTGGTCTAAGCCTGACTTCTGATAGACTGCTTTCCATTTTTCCCAGTTGTTTTTAACAAATATTGAATTTTCCCCCAGGTAATTTATGTTTTCTACTTTATCAGACATTGGGTTCTTGAGCTCTATTGTTTCTGATTCCTTCACGTCTCGTGTATCCCGCTGATCTATCTCTCTACATTTTAACCAATACCAGATAGTTTTAATGACGGTTGGTGTTGGTAAGCAAAATGGGCTCCTTAGCACTTAGTTTAACAGGCACCCTTGAGGAGTTTGGCTTTTGTTTGCCTTGAGTGATTCAGCTATTTCATTGAATCTTGCTAAGTGCTAAGTCCCAGGCCCAGAGCCCTTTTGCGTGTGGAACCTATGTGGATGAGCTTCCCAGGATCCTGGGGGGAGTGGCCAGGACTGGAGCCAATAGAAGCCTGTGGTGGGAGGAACATGCTGAAAGGTTGGAGCAGAGCTAAGAGGCAGTTGGTGAGGCAGTTGGTGACAGCAGTTAAGAGTTGAAGGAGAGAGGAAGCAGTCAGCTACCTGGAACACAGCTTGGAGATTGTGGCGGAAGTGACAGAGAGGGTGACAGAGACAGCTACAGCCGAAGCTGAAGACAAAGCCAAAGCTGAAGCAGGATCTGTGGAAGCAGAGCCAACCCAGAAGCAGAGCCGACCCGTGTGTGGACCAAGGAGTGCCGAGCAAGGACTTGAGGGCAGTGGGTAATCTTCTTACCAGAGAGGGAAAGCATGAATATGATTTGGTTTAATGCCATTATGCTTTTCTGTGGCCTCCTGGTTACTCTTGTGAGGCGGACTTAATTGGGCCTGGAGGCTTTTGATCAAAATATTGAAATGGGGAGGCTGGTTCGTGGGTCTGTTACTTTGGAGCTTGAATAAATGTTTTAATCCTTCTGCCTTCTACTTAGAGAATTCCTTATATCCTGCGATTCTGAACCATTCAGACATATATATGAGTCTCTTTGAGATCATAAATTCTGCCTTCCTACTACATATAGTTTAAGGACTTCTTTCCTACTTCTTTTTATCATTTCCCTTGATATTTGAGATCTTTTTCTCCAAATGAATTTTGGCATTATTTTATCAAATTCTATAAACTATCCTCTTGGTAATTTAATTGGTGTAGAATTAAATGTGTTAACCAATTTTGGTAGTATTGTTTTTTTTTTATTATATTGGCATGGTTTTTATCATATAGCCTTAAGCACTAAATATTCCTCTAGCTATTTAAATTCTTTTTTATTTTTTTTAAGGTGCACTTTATAATTGAAACTATATAAGTCTTTTGTGTGCCTTGGTAAGTCAATCCCCAGATATTTTATGCATTTCATAGTTATTTGGAATGGGATTTCCCTTTCTATTATTGCTTCTTGTGTTATATTATTATTATATAAAAATGGTTGAGGATTTATTTTTATAGCCTGCAACTTTGCCAGAGCTATTAATTACCTCATTTATTATTAGATGAATTCTTAACCAAACATGGGAAAGAGGTGATTACAAAAAAAAAGAGAGAGATAATTTTCATTACATAAAATTAAAAAGCTTTTGAACAAACAAGATTAAGACATCTAGGATAAGAAGAGAAGTGGCTAACAGGGTAAAAAAAAATCTTTATATCAAATATCTGTCAAAGATTAAGTATCCAAAGTGTATAAACAACAGAAATATATAAAACCAAAATGAATTCCTCAATAGATAAGTGGTATGAACCACAGTTCTCTGAAAATTGACAACCATTAACACCAATCGGTAATATTAAGAGAAATAAAAATCGAAACAATCCTAATGTTTCACCTCACACACAGCAAATTGGCAAAAATAATAAAAGATGGGAATAGGAGATGTTGGAGGAATTATGGAAAGATGATATTAGTCAATTTTTGGAGGAACTGTAAATAAACCATTCTGGAAAGCAATTTGGAATTATGCAAATAAAATGATTAAAATATCCATACTCTTCCCCACCCACCCCTTTATTTATGAAATTCTTTGTTGTGAATCAGGTATCCATAAACATTTTTGTGTCAAGACTCCTTTGGTGGTCTGGTGAAACCTACGGACTCCTCATGAGAGAAATTACTATTAACAATAGCCAATTATCAAAATCGGGGAGACCCAAGCTTTTTCCCCTGTCCTATTTCCTTATCCAAAGCCATCTTTCAAGGACTGATGGAAGATAGAATTGACATTCTCCTCATTCTGGGCATTGCTACTCCACCCAACTAGATCAGACTTCTAATGTAAAATTAATTCCTGCCCACTATATTCTACTCAAGCTAACTTAGGTGGAGGTATCCTCCATTTAGAATGCCCAAGGTTGGGGATGGTCTGGGTACAGAGATAGTCTCTTTGTCCCAGAGTGAAATGATATCACTCTTGAGGTTAGTTAATTAATAAATAGTGTAATAAAGGTCTACTTGATACCAAGATCCCTTGCTATCTCAGGTTTATACTCAAGTGTTTTTGGTCATTGCAAATGAATATTAAAAGATTGAGTTCCATACATACCAACTAAGACTGCATTATCTCTCTCCATCATATGAACTGCAAGACAACTTTCCTAGAGGTGGAAGGCTCGAGCCATTTCCTCAACTAAAATGGCCACACTTGCTCCCTCTTCTTGGTTCTGCTGCATTTTCTCCCTTTGTGCTAATAGGTAATTCTTGGCAGGTTTGACATTGCTTTTCAAGATTATCCTATCATAACACTGGATGAGAACACTACATGATGAAAATTAGAATTAGAGACAATTCTAATCTATTCATTCTGTCTTTACATTCTTTAACTGTTAAAATATTGCTAAAATTTGTACATCATGTCATAAGCTATGAAATTGCTGCTTAAATAACTTCTCTCACACAGACTTTGGACACTGACTGTACCTTTAATGGAAAGAGAAGAGCATTTTCAGGAAGGACAGCTAACTGCGATGCCATAAAGAGTCTGTGTGAGACCTTGAGAAACCTTTTTCCTGGGGAGATTTCTGCAGTTAACTTCCATGGGGTGGGGAGGGGGGGAATCTGTGTGTTGGACAGTTAATTGTCATTGTTGGCAAGCTTGAGGATTTTGCATTTGTCTCCAAGCACTTTTGAGGCATCCTTACACCAAGGAATAGAGCATCATAGTTCATCCACACCAGCCTACTATATGTGGGGCTTCATGAGATCACTACAGGTGATTAATATCAACCCAACTTCATTTGAAGTCTCATCCACGGGATAGATATGTATTGTTTGAGCATTACCAGCCTGCTCCAGGCACAAGGAAAGACTTAAAATGTTTCCAGAACAACAAAACCTTCAACCTTTGGTTAACTTGATTTAAAAAAAAAGAAAACCAAATTATCAGTATCAAAAATGAAAAGGGTGAATTCACCTCCAATGAAGAGGAAATTAAAACAATAATTAGGAATTATTTTGCCCAATTGTATGCCCACAAATTTGACAATCTTAGTGAAATTGAATATTTACAAAAATATAAATTGCCCAGATTAACAGAGGAGGAAGTAAAATACTTAAATAACCCCATTACAGAAAAAGAAATTGAACAAGCCATCAACGAACTTCCTACAAAAAATCTCCAGGGCCAGATGGATTTACAAGCAAATTCTATGAAACATTTAAACAATTAATTCCAATACTATATAGACTATTTGGGAAAATTGGTGGAGGAGTCCTACCAAATTCTTTCTCTGATACAAATATGGTACTGATACCTAAACTGGGAAGAGCCAAAACAGAAAGAAAATTATAGAACAATTTCCCTAATGAATATAGATGCAAAAAATTTAAATAAAATATTAGCAAAAAGACTACAGCAACTTATCACAAAAATAATACACTTTGATCAGGTAGGATTTATACCAAGAATGCAAGGCTGGTTCAATATTAGGAAAGCTATCAGAATAATTGATCATATGAACAACAAAACTAACAGAAACTATATGATTATCTCAATAGATGCAGAAAAAGCTTTTGACAAAATACAACACCCATTCCTATTGAAAATACTGGAGAGTATAGAAATAAATGGAGCCTTCCTTAAAATGATAAGTAGCATCTACCTAAAACCATCAGCAAGCATTATACGTAATGGGGATAAGCTAGATGCATTTCCAATAAGATTGGGAGTGAAACAACGATTTCCATTATCACCACTGTTATTCAATATGGTACTAGAAATATCAGTTTTAGCAATAAGAGAAAAGAAGAAATTGAAGGAATTAGAATAGGCAAAGGAGAAACTCAGTTATCACTCTTCGCAGATGATATGATGATATACTTAGAGAATCTTACAGAATCAAGTAAAAAACTACTTGAAATAATAAACAACTTTAGCAAAGGTGAAGGATATAAAATAAACCCACATAAATCATCTGCCTTTCTATATATTACTAACAAAGACCAACAGCAAGATATAGAAAGGGAAATTTCATTTAAAGTTGCTGTAGACATTATAAAATATCTGGGAGTCTATCTGCCAAAACAAACTCAGGAACCATATGAACACAATTACAAAATACTTTCCACACAAATAAGTCAGATCTAAATAATTGGAAAAACAACAGTTGCTCATGGGTAGGCTGAGCTAATATAATAAAAATGACAATGCTACTTAAATTAATTTACTTATTCAGTGCCATGCCAATCAAACCATCAAAAATTATTTTGTAGAACTAGAAAAAATAAAATCAAAATTCATCTGAAACAATAAAAGATCCAGAATATCAAGGGAATTAATGAAAAGATATGCTAGGGAAGGGGGTCTAGCCATACCAGATTTTAAATTGTATTATAAAGCAGCTATCATCAAAACCACTTGGTACTGGCTAAGAAACAGTGGTGGATCAGTGGAATAGGTTAGGTACACAAGACAAAGTAGTCAGTGATTATAGCAATCTACTGTTTGATAAACCCAAAGACCCCATCTTCTGGGATAAGAATTTACTGTTTGACAAAAACTGCTGGGAAAATTGGAAAATAGTATGGCAGAAACTAGGCAAAGACCAGCATCTGACACCATATACAAGAATGAAGTCCAAATGGGTATATTATCTAGGTAATAAAGGCTGATACTATAAACAAATTAGGAGAGCAAGGAACAGTTTATCTGTCAGAGTTATGAGGAATAGAGAAATATACAACCAAATGAGAGATAGAGAGCATTATAAAATGCAAAATGGATAATTTTGATTACATTAAATTGAAAAGTTTTTGCACAAACAAAGCCAATGCAACCAAGATTAGGAGAGAAGTAGAAAACTAGGAAAGAATTTTTACAACTAGTATCTCTGATAAAGGCCTTGTTTCTAAAATATATAGAGAACTGAGTTGAATTTACAAGAATACAAGTCATTCCCCAATTGAGAAATAGTCAAAGGATATGAACAGGTAGTTTTCAGAGGAAGAAATTAAAGCTATATATAGTCATATGAAAAAATGCTCTAAATCACTATTGATTAGAGTGATACAAATCAAAACAACTCTGAGGTACCAAATCACACCTACCAGATTGGCTAATATGACAAAACAGGAAAGCGATAAATGCTGGAGAAGATGTGGGAAAGTTGGAACACTGATTCATTGTTGGTGGAGATGTGAGCTGATTGAACGATTCTGGAGAGCAATTTGGAACTATGCCCAAAGAGCTATAAAAAATGTTCATACCTTTTGACCCAGCAATATTGATTTTAAGGCTTTATCCCAAAGAGATTATAAAAATGGGAAAAGGTCCCACACATACAAAAATATTTATAGCAGCTCTTTTTGTGGTGGCCAAGAACTGGAAATCAAGGAGATGCCCATCAATTGGGGAATGGCAGAACAAGTTGTGGCATATGAATGTAATGGAATGCTATTGTGCTATAAGAAATGATGAGCAGGAGGACTTTGGGGAAATATAGAAAAACTTATATGAACTGATGCTGAATGAAGTGAGCAGAACCAGGAGAACATTGTACACAGTAACAGCCACAGTATACTATGACTGATTTTGATAGACTTAGCCCTTCTCAGCAATTCAAGTACTTAAAACTTTCCTAAAAGACTCGTGATGGAAAATACCATCCACATCCAGAGAAAGAACTATGGAGTCAGAATGCAGAGTGAAGCAGACTGTTTTTTGTTTTGTTCTGTTTCTCATGGTTTTCCTTATTTGTTATAATTCTTCTATGCAACATGACCAATGTGACAATGTGTTTAATAGGAATGTATGTGTAGAGCATATATCAGACTGCATGCCTTCTTGGAGAGAGAGGGGAGAAAGAGGGGAAGAAAATTCCAAACTTATGGAAATGAATGTTGAAAACTGAAAATAAATAAATCACATATTTTTTAAAAGACATCATAACTTTCAATTAAAACTTTAAAAATTAATGGAATCATTATTTTATACAAAAAAAAATGGCCCAAAAAGCTAAAAGTTACTAATCTCTAGGTCTATTTCCTTCTCGCTATAAAATTTGCTACTAAAAAGGTTTTCCTAACTATGAAATTTAAAACTGACGGGTTACTGGTGTGGGAGACATGATAAAACATGTGTAAAGCACTTTGTACATCTTAAAGCATGATATAAATGCTAGTTATCTAAAGCTTTGTATATGCATGTGTGTGTATGTGTGTGTGCAGTCAAATTATTAACTAGTTAGAGAAAAGGTCAGAATCAGCATCAAATTTAAAAAGAATAATGATGAGAAGATACAATGAACAAGTAACAGCTTAAACCTGACCAACTTAAATGATGATGTTAAAAATGGGAAATGAAAAAAGGCAAAATTTTATCACAATTTCCTATAAAAGCTTAACCATTGAAATCATCACCACAACACAAAGACCAAAAGATCATTAGCCAGTAAAATTCTGATCTTTGCCAAAAAGAGGCCTGGCCAAAGACAATACCAGTTTAGATTCCAAAGTTACTTTGTAATACTATGGAGGAGGATGACAGAAAATTACTTTTTTTCATTAAAAAAAAGAAAAATACAGCAAAAACAAAAACAAGTCTACAGAAAGCTTACCATGAGATGCACTGACCCACATCATCCCAAGAGTACTTATAGATGAAACTGACAGGAAAACAAATAGCTAGAAAATGAGCAAATTTGTAAATGTTTCTGCAACAACTATTTTAATCATCAGAGACAAACACCATATTTCAACTCTGACATATCAGTCCCCGATGTGAAATACCATCTAAGAAGATGAACTTGGAAAGAGTGCATAAACCAGAGCAAGTACTGTGATACTTGGGCATATTAGTGAATTTCTGATCTTAACAGATGCTTCAAAGGTCTACATTGCAACGTACCCATCCCTGCCCATCCTAGGTGTCTCTTGTCTATCTCATCCTGTAGGCGTACCATAGGGGTTCTGATCCCATACAGTTGGGTCTTCCTCTAGTTCCTTTGAAACTGTGGATAACAAAAGAGTATCCAGGCTATCTCTCTTTTTTTCTGGTCACCTATTCCTCTGATTATGTCTTTGGTGCTACTTCTCCTTTACAATTTCCTCACTTATGTTATAGTTTGCTCACATTCACCCTGTACCTTTCCATTACTCTTTGAAACACACAATCTTGAAAGTATAGAGAGAGCATTGCGCAAGTTCTATGAGGGAAGGAAATAGGCAAAAAGAATGGAGAAAAGCCCAGATTACATTATTAAGCCCCAAAGTGATCAAGATAACATTAATAAGCATGAACCCACATGTATATTTTTTCACCCTTATAAAATCTTTATAAGAATGGTCTACATTTGCATTAGGAGTACCCTTGATGGCAATATAAGGAAACGGACAGACTTTTGCAAGAGATTCTCAGATACAGAACATATATTCATACAGAATATATATGTATACATATACACTTACAACTGTGTGAAAGGTACAGAGAGTATATAAACCCATTTTTTTATTGATTACAATAAAACACTTAATTCAGTAGAGCAAAACTCAGTTTCAAAGATTCTCTTCCAACTAGGAGATATTCATGTACATGTTAATAATGAAAGATCCTATTAAATATGCAATCTAAGATAATTTTTATAATACACTGATTACTAATGCCAATTGGGGCATAAAACAAGGAGACATATGATCATCAAAGATGTTCATCTCTTTCATGGAGGACTTCATGTACAATGTTGAAGTAGAAGAGGAATTCCTCACATATAAAAATATCCTCCAGATATTCCTGTTTGCAGATGACATTTTCCTCTTTCTAACAATCCAAAGACGTTAAAGGGACACTTAAATATGAGATCCATGATCATTTAAAAGAGATAAGTCTAACAAACTATCCCAGAAAAAATAAAGTGGGTAAAAAAAATGCCATATTTAACAGAATATGACATGTATCTGGTTGGACAAAGCATTGTGTTAGTAAATCAGTACATGTATCTGGGATAGGTACTATAAATTTACATGTGATTTTCTATAGCAGACTAAATGTTACAGTCACACAGTGGATAGAGATAAAGCAAATATAAGATCCTCTTATGTCTATTTTTTTTTAAAAAAAAAGTACAGCCTTGAAGGCACTCCCTAAACAAAATGTAACTCATATCTCTCAAATGTCATATAAAATTTGATAACATAAAAAATTACTTGGTTCAATAATCAATACTTCAGAACTTTTTGTGGATCTGTGATCTCACTCAGTTGTGAGATGCTAAACAATAATGTTCTTAAAATCTGTCTCATACTTTCCTCAAAGATTCCTTTGATATGTATATATATGTACATATATTGTATATATGTATATATATGTACATATATATTCCTATAAATACTCTCAGGATGGGAGATTTGGCATATGAGTTATTACTCATCAATAGATTATGATATTTTCTCAGTCACTTTCTTCTAGAAACAAGGCCCTTTCCCCTTGAGATTATGGCATCTTTCCTTCTTTCAAATATTTTGAGACTCAATTCCTCAATGTGATCAAAATTCTTTTGCCTCCAGTATAAACATCTGCTGTATATACTTGGTCTTTTTCATCTGTTTTTCTCATCTTTGTTTTAATTAGTGCTCTTTCTACTTCCAAATATAGCACTTTGGAAGAAACATGGTGGTGGTATCAGATGTTATACCTGGATTCCAGAAGACCTGAATTCAAATCCTGCTTTTGACACTTAATGGCTATGTAACCATTGGTAACTTAAATAACACCTCTGAGTCTGTTTCCTCATCTGTAAAAGAGAGATAAAATATCTATAGTACTAATCACCTGTGCTTACTGGGCTCCAGTGAGAAATGCATGAAAAGGGCTTTGCAAACATTTTTGGTGCCACATAACAAATGTTTCTTGTATTCAACTGCATTGAATTAATTTGAATTGAATGAAATTACATCTAGAACTCTGATTTCATCCCCTAAATCAGTGGCTCCACTGCCACTGATGGAGAAAACATATTGAAAAAGAAATTTTAACAAATCTTTCTCATTTTTGATCTATTTGTTACATTCCTTCCAATTTCATCCTCAAATGAAATCAAAATGATCTGGCTTAAATGGGCCTTTCACCACATTTTCTGCCAACTTTCTTTTTCTTCTCTTTTTTCTTGCTACTTTATGAGGTCATAATGCTCATATACCTCTACCATTTCCCTACAGAATATTTTACAAGTAAGTTTATATCCTTAACTAATGTGCTTTACTACCACATTTCTCAACCTGGCAAGAACACCAAGTATTGATTGGCTCAATTTGTTGATCTCATTGTAGTCATTCATTTACATTGTTTAAATTCCATTAGAAAATGGTCCTAGTATGTGTCCGTGCCATTTCTTTTATCCAGTTTCCCCTTTTCTCATCAACAGGTCCACTTAGGTATGCTTCAACTGAGTGTTGTATCTTCCCATATGTGTCATTTACTATAAGTTTGCATAGATTTTGATCTCTGCTCTAACAGGTTAGTGATCTGATCATATACAAATAGCAAACGTGAAAATGACTTCCTCTTTGATAATCAGTGATTTCTTATCTGTTAAATATAATCAATTTCATTTTTTTAAATTTCATTAAATTTGACTTCTATATAACTTACACACTTTTCAAATCTCTGATTTCTTACTATCAAACCAATATTTTTAACATTTTGGGACACCTTTCCCTATATCAACCTTTGTAGTCACCAGGTATTAAAATAATATCTTGGTTTAATTAGGAAGATCTTATTGAGTTCTTTAATAATTTAAAATTACCAAGAATTACCAAGTTTATTGTAAAATTTGTCTACTTCTTTATCTTCTTGTATCTTCTGCAACAGATGCTGGTACCTAAGCTAGAATTATCTTCACTGGGGTCTTTTTTAAAATGCTATTATGAGCACTAAAATACAAGAGGACCAAGTGTCTGTGAAATATTTCTTATTGCCTCTGGACACACACACACACACACACACACACACAACACAACACAACAACTCTAGTGACTCTTTTATTTTTTCTCCAAAGAAAAACAGTGCATCATCTATCTTTCTATTCATCTGCAACTTGCTTTTTTCTTCTGATTTCATTCATAAAATTGGAATTTACATTCATAAATCTTGAATATCAGAGTTGTCATTAATTGTTATTGGCTATTACAACACGATGTTGACTGATTGGTCATTGAAGAAAGATCTTATGTTCAACAGCTGAATTAATGTCTAGAGACAGTCTAAAGACCATGTGATTCTTTGTACCTCATGCCTCCTTTTCACGAATAGAAAGGAAATCACACGGAACGAAAGAACACTTTGCACTTTTTGATGTTTTATGGATCGCTGTGACCAAAGAATATTTCACATAGTGGCCAATGTACCGGTGATGAGGCAGCCTCTCCATACCTAGGTAGGCTGGAACTCAAAAAGTAAACATAGCCTGTTTCTAGGACCATATTTAAAGCCTATCCAGTATGAAAGAACCTCCCTCTGCCTATATTCTCCTAACATAGCTTTTGAAAATATAGGGCCACCTTCATGGATTATTTGCCAAAGTGATCACAAATGTTGCTCAAGATAATACCTGAACAAAAAGATTTACTATTAATGAAGATATTTTTCTAAATTTCCTATTCATAGATGACATTATAATAATCACAAGTCTCAGAATACTGCAATGTCTCCTCAGTGAAATCTACAATGATAAGAAAGAGCTTAGTCAAAAAAACATGGATGAAAAATGCATTATTTCCAAAACACTAAATGACATGCAGGTAGATACTATAAAACGGCTTTCAATTAGTCCACAAATA
>JAQQSZ010006132.1:0-13680 GCA_028646595.1 Phalanger gymnotis | reverse complement strand
AGTCTGAGACTGAATCTGGGTATGTTTTCACCGCCTGGCCATGTTCCCAGCCAACTTACTTGACCCTTGAGTTTTTCAGCGGGGTATGACTGCTTGTAGACTAAAGAGTTCTATGTTCCATGCTTGGGCGGATGCACTGCCTCACCAGCACTCTTCCTTCCCCAAGAACCCCCTTCCCGGACTGGGCTTAGATCTTCAGCAGGCTCTTCACTCCTGCTCTGATCTGCCACTTAATTCCTCCCACCAGGTGGGCCTGGAGCCAGAAGCAACTGCAGCTGTAGTTCTAAAGCTGCCCCACCTCCACTGCTCCAGGGGCAGTGGCCAAACAGCACACTCAGTCCCCACCGCTTTTCCCACTAACCTACTCTGTTGTCTTTGCTGTTTGTGGGTTGAGAGGTCTGGTAACTACTCCAGCTCACTGATTCAGGGTGCTAGGGCACACTCCGCCCAGCTCCTGGTCTCCTTGGTCCGCGCCACCCACGCTGGGCTCTGCTCTGCTCTGCTCAGCTCCGCTCCCCTCAGCTCCCAGCTCCGTACGGGATAGACCTTACCCAGAGACCATCCAGGCTGTCCTGGGCTGGAGCCCTGCTTCCCTCTGCCACTTTGTGGGTTCTGCAGTTCTAGAATTGGCTCAGAGCCATTTTTTATAAGTTTTTGGAGGGACTTGGTGGGGAGCTTACAGTAGTCCCTGCTTTCCAGCCACCATCTTGGCTTCGCCCCCTCCTTTTGGCTCTTTTTACAGGAACACATTCATAACATATAAGGAGAAGACTTCAGAATAGCTTACTAGCCTCTGGCCTCTTTTGTTTCTTCAATCAATAGATGAACACATATTTTCAAGGACTTAGCAGAATCATATTTCCAACAGTTTTATCCATCTTCCATGCCCACCTTTGCATTGCCATTACAGAATATCAGTACACATGTTGACCCGGTATGGAGTAACTTGTTGAATTCTTCATAGAATTTCCCTATTCAATAAATCATTTGCCAAAAGCAAGGCACAAAAGTTAAAATTACCCCCATGGTGGTGGGGTGCCTTGGTTTCGTTTGGCTTTTTTTTTGCTTCGGAACATCAAGTATAATGCCAAGCAAACTGACAATTATCCCAGGGAATGATTCTTAGTTTTGAACATGAAAGGAAATCATCTCTACTAACCTCTTAATCTTCTCTTACAAAGAAAGAACGCATGATCAGACCCTCCTCTTATCTTTATTATGTTTATATCTTCCTTATAGTTTTAGTTTCATTTGTAACTTTAATATGCATGCGCGCGTGCGCATGCACACACACACACACACATACACACACATACACACACGGTTCAGTTCCATCAGTCTATGGTAATCATCGAATAAGTATCTCCTGTATAGAGTACCAGCAGTTAAGCCATTGTTTATGGGAAATTTAAAAATCTCTATTCTTGCCACCCATGACATCTTTTTCTTCTTCTCTGACCCCATCACTGCCAAAATGGAAGGGGACATCATGGAGTCAAAAGGTTGTTTTGTATTTTTGTTTGTTTCATGAGTTACCATGGCCAAAGAATTCATTTCCTGGTGGCTAGGATATTGGCAAGGAATGATCTTCCAGCTTAACTGGGCAGGCCCTTGTGGAACAGAGTCTTCTACTGGGACCCCATTTGGCATTTCCAGTATGGTAGAAATCAGCATATGCTATAAATTAGGGCTTGATTCATTGTTGTGCTGATTGTTTAGACTTAAGAAATTGTGGAGAAAATGTCAATAACGCCAACTAAACAAACTTAAAAGTATGTTCTACATACCATGTTATTTTTGGAGAGCTAGCTGTTAAAGGTTTATCAGCACAGCACTGATTATAGAAATCTAGGCCCCCTCCCAATAGGAATTAATAAACTTATTGGGTGAGATTAAGCATATATATAGCACATGAAACAATTAGTGAACAGGAATCATTCTTTCTTCTTATATTGTGCTGATTTTCACCTTTGGTTTTTTTTTTTCCTAGTCTACAATCTGACTACATAGACCTGGATAATTCAGAAATGACTCTTAAATTGGTAGCAAGTTTATAAAGGCAGTGGGGGAAAAAAAAAGAAAAATAAACTGGATTTAGAGTCAAAGGCCTGGGTTCACATCCTGGATCTGCCCCTTATTTGCTGTATGACCTTGGGTGATCAATTAATATGCATTAATTAAGCTTCTGCTATGTACTTGGTACTGTGCTAGGCATTGAGGACACAATGACAAAAACTGGAAAAATCTCTACCCCGGGAGCCTATATACTGGGGTCTGTGCCTCAGTTTCCTCATCAGCTAAGTGAGAAAATTGGTCCATATGACTCCAAAGTTCACTCTAGCTCCAAATCTGTGATTCTATGATCTTGTTCAAAGTAATAGGTTGGCGAATTATTCTATACTGACAATTAGGAAATCAGATATTCTCATACAAAGTGTTTTGCTCGTTGTGCAGTACAGATAAGTAATAGTTTTGGCCACAAAACTGGGAGAGAAAATGAAGAAAGTTGCTGCCTTCATTATGAATGAATGATAATTAATTAATTGGCAATTAATTAATTAATTGAAGGTTTGATGTGTGTCAGGCATTTTGCTAAGTGTTGGGGATGCAAATATTTTTAAAAAGCGATAGACTCCACCCCTTAAGGAGCTTACATTCTAATAGACGATGTCAGATCATTTAGAGGAGAGGTGACTAGGGAATGGAGTTTATTCTGAGGATATTGAAAGAGGAGTTGCAATACATGATCAGATGTCCTTGGAGGATGACTGAATGTCTGAATGGGATGCGAAGATGAAGTATGATCTGATGTCTATGGCCAATCTCTACAAAAGAAACTGCTATAAATATTTTTGCACACATGGGTTCTTTTCTTTTTCTTTTGATCCCTGTGGGATACAGACTTAGCAATATTGCTGGATCAAAGTTTTATAGCCCTTTGGATAGTTCCAAATTATTCTCCAGAATGATTGGACCATTTCTCAACCTCAACAACAGTGCATTAGTATCCCTGCTTTTCCACATCCCCACCAGCATGTTATTTTTTTCCTGTCATATTAGCCAATCTGATGGGTATGAATTGGTATTTCAGGATTGTTTTCATTTGCATTTCTTTAGTTGTTAGTAATGTAGTGCATTTTTTAATGACTATTGATGGCTTTCATTTCTTCTTCAGAAAACTATCTGTTTATATTCTTTGACCATTATGTATATTAATTATCAATGTCTCCTAATGGTGATCTTGTAGAATTTCATTGATGACAACTAATGAAAGGACTCAGTATGCCATTGTTACCAATGTAAGAGGAACAGCATTGAAAAGGAATTGTGCAATTGGTGAGGAGAGTGAGAAAGCTCAAAAATGCCTAAATTTGCGCTATTCATCACAAAATGTGAGAAGATGTCTGGCATTTCATTTGACCTAAACCATCCATTCTGTGATGATGTCCTTTCTTCAGGTCAAACAAAACCTTAAATGTATGTCATGGCTTTGAAAAAAAAAACCTGATGTCTTCATCCTTTGTTTTCTGAGATGGGAGACTATTAGAAAGTTGCATACAATGCCGGATTCAGGTAATGTGCTAGTTTGATTGAACTGCTTTCTTTTTAAAGAAGTATCTTATTTATTTTTTGCAGTAAAGACAGGGATTCTCAGATAGGGGGGAGGGTAGAGAGATATTTTCAGAAATGAAGGTGATACAAAACCAAAAGATAGCAATAAACATTTTTTAAAAATAATGCATCGCCAATCTTAGTCTGGAAACTGGCTCTTTGATTTAGGAAGATGGTTCCCTAGATGGAATGACTTAAATTATTTATGCAATGTTTATCTCTGAGTTTATCTCCCATCACAGTCAATTAGGGCTATTTTGTTTCATTAAAAATAGCATTTTATCATTTGAAAATTTTTTTTATCTGGAGGAAATTAAAATATTCCTACCTAAATGCTCTAAAACCAGCGTTCAGTCTGCTGTACAGCCATCAGCCGACGAAGACAAAGAAGGATTAAGCTCTGTGTGTGTATGTGTGTCTGTCTGTCTGTCTATCTATCTCTCCTCTGTTTCTCTGTCTGTGTCTATGTCTCTGTGTCTGTCTCTCTCCTTTTCTCTCTCTCTTCTCCTCTTGCCTAGTTAGATTCATCTCTCTTCATGGCCATTCACTAGAGTACAATGAAATGCCTTGGGAAGGGACAGACCTCCTCTCCCTGGCGATTTGCAAGCAAAGGCCACTTGTTGGTCACGTCCCACAGCCTTGTTTGCTGCTGGTTGGTCTTGAGGACCTCAAGGGTCCTTTTCCAACTCTGAGATTCAGTAATTCTGCTAATCTCATCAGTTCATGTGGGTCCTTTCATTTTTGACTTCAGCAAACATTTATTGAATACTAGTTGTTGTTTAGTCATACTAAATGCTGGAGATACAAAGATAAAAAACAAAATGAGACTGTTCCTTTCCTCAAAGAGTTCACATTCTACTGGAAGGAAAGATATAACATGCACACAATTAAGTAAATATGAAAGGTGGCACCTGAGCTATGTTTTGAGAGATGGAGGTGAGGAGGGAGTTGCTTGGTCAGATAGGTGGCGCTGTAGTGCATAGAGTGCAAGGGTCTGTGAAGTCAGGAAAACCCCTGTTCCTGAGTTCAAATGTGACCTCAGACACTTACTAGCTGTATGATCCTGGGCAAGTCACCTAACCCTATTTGCCTCAGTTTCTTCACCTGTAAAATGAGCTGGAGAAGAAAATGGCAAAGCACTCCAGTATCTTTGCCAAGAAAACCCCAAATGAGGTCATGAAAAGTTGGACATGATTGAACAACAATGAGGAGGGACTGTCTTCCAAACATGGGAGGGCTGCCAGTACAAAGGAACAGAAAAAAGAGAATGAAGGTCATGTGCAAAAAACTGCTAACAGACTAATTTAACTGGAATGAAGATTACTTAAAGGAAAATGATTTGAAATATAATGGGAAAAGTAGGTGGAGCTTTTACTGGAGAGGGCATTAAATGCCAAATTGAGGATTCTGTCTTTTACTTTACAGCAGGGGTTCTTAACCGTTTTCGTGTCTTGAACCCTCTAATTTTCTGCTGGATCTTCTTAGAATGTTTTTAAATGCATACAATTATAATAGAGGATTACAAATACCAAAATAAATACCTATTTTTTTTCCCATTCAAGTTCACAGACCTCATGAAATCTATTCATCAACCCCTTGGACAAACTAGATTAAGAGCCCTTGTCCTAAAGAGGATAGGGAGCCATCGAATATCTTACAGTATGGGAACATTATGGTCACATCTATGTTTTAGGAAGAAAAACTTGGGAAAGATGAATTGGAGCGGGGGGAAGCTAGGAAGCAATGAGGCTAATCATGAAGCTCCTACAGAAGGCTAGGGAAGAGGTGTAGAAGACTTGAACTGGTATAGAGTCTGATTTGGGGAGTTTTAGATTGTCAAAGGTCAAAAAGTACACAGTAGATGAGTATATTGACTAGCCTTAACATTAGAGTTCTCTATACCATAACAAATGTGCTTATTAATAATAATAGTACTCTCCCTTTGTACAGTTTAACACAGTCAGTGAGCTCTGATTTCCATTAGTTGATACATCAAAATGTAATTTGATTCAGCAAACATGTATTAAAAATACCTGGTAAGTGCAAGATCCCATTTTAGCAGTGTGGCTACTGCCTCCTCTAGTGCAGATAGCAACCCCTACACATTTTAGTAGACTTTTTAAGGAAAAAATAAAATTATTACCTGATCATCATCTGTGCATTTCATTAGGCTAGACTTTGGATACCAAATTCCCCAGTTCTTAGGAGTGTGCCTGAAGTCTCTGCCGCTTTGTAGGACCTACCAGAGCTTCGATCTCTGTTGGCACTGTCTTCAGGGAGCAGGGTTCCCTCCATTCCAAAATGGAACAGATTAGAGTGTACTTTAAAATCAGATGAGGGAAAAAGAGGCCCAGAAAAGTGAAGTTACTTCCCCAAGGTGAATAGGTAGTGAGGTTGGATTGTAAATAGTGTGTTTAATTTGGAGACAGGAAAACTTGAATAGAATTCTCAACTCGAAGTGTTATTAGAGATGTAGCCTTGGGCAAGTCCTTTAACCAAAGTCCATTTTCTCATTTGCAAAATGGAGAAAATAATAACCCCCCCCTCAAGGGGTTGTTGTGAGGGTCAAATGAGATAACCTGTAAATGACTTTGAAAACCTTGATCCCCTATGAGAAGGTGGGGGTGGGGTAAAGGTGGGGCTGGGAATATGCTTGAAATGTCCTTTTGGGGTTTTCTATCCCCAGCACCTAATATTGTGCCTAGCGTATGGTAGATGTTTAATAAATGTTTGTTACATGAATGAATGAATGAATGAATGAATGAGATGGCATTTTAATCTAGTGGGACTTTAGTGTAAGTATAGTAACTAATGTGAATTAAATGGGCACGTATAGATATATGATTTTCAGTGAGGAGCCCATGGATTACTTCAAACAATTTCTTTTATTTCCCTAACTTTGGAGGGAAGAAGGGTACATTTTAACAAAGGTTAGCACCCAAATCTTACATGTGAGAATACAGCAAAGGCAAAGATGAAAAACAACCCCAAATGCAGATCAGTTTCAGCTGGCAAAGCAGGGTCAGAGTTTCTTGAATTTCATATGTGGGCAGTCTTTCTAAATCAATTTTCCTGTTAAGGTCCTCAACCTCTTCTCCAGTGCCAAAAGTTTATGAAAGACTTCCTTTTCTGCTTTGCGTTTTAACAGCTTTGTCCGTGATCAGAGTTCCATGGTCCCATCAAGCCTCGCCCCCTCCTTCCGGTGTTCTGCCCCAGTCCTGTCCCTCACTGACCAACAATCCTTACCCAGCTGTTAAAGGCACATAAGAATTTCATGATGTTTATTCCAGAGCTGCAGAAATGATCAATATTGGGATGGGGGTAAGTGCAGGCAGACAGATACAGGTTAGAATGATTTAGCAGTCTTGCTGAAAATAGCAAGCTTAGGAACTCTAACCTAGCACATTGAAGACTCCTACTGGTGTCACTCTGACTCCAGAAACTTCTGCTCATGAACAGAACAGCAGGGAATCAAAAAGCCATGTCACTGTTAAAGATTTCCACCCCAGATGTAGCAATTCCCCACAAAATAAAAAAAAAGGAAGAAATTTGATCATCCGCTCTTACACATTTTATACAATAAGGATTTATATTTTCCATAACTGACTTGAAAAACTTTCTTGAAAGCCACTCTTAAGACTTCAGTGAAGCATTTTGAAAAAGAGATTTTGCTATATGCATGTAATTTATGAAATGATGCTAAATTGAGACTTTTTGGAAAGAAAACCCCCAAAAAACTTGTTTGTGGATTTTGAAAATTATCACATTAAAAATTTCCCCAAGAAAACTATAAATGAAAGATGATTGAATTAAGATGCGATGTTTTCAAAGGAACAACATATGTATACTATGCAAAGTAAATAATCATTCTTCAGATGAAGTTCAGATAAGATTCACTCCCGCTATCAAAACATGTAGAAAAGTGAGGGTAGATACATACTGAGTCATATTGGAATGTGGCATTTGAAGGACTGGGCAAATAGCTTTATCTCTAGAGGCCTAGATGGTTAATATTCTTGAAAACTGTATTTTAGATGCTTATGAAGCATTTTGAGAAATAATCTATTATATTCATAATGAAAGGGATTAGACACATGATTTTATCTGTATGGGAAACTCCTAAATAAGTAAACTCTCAACCAATATATACAATTTTAAAGTGATAATAATTGAGACTGAAAAGGCCTTCCTCATACATCCTTTAAATTGTCCCACTAAAAAGTTCCCTTTGTGATCACACTGCAGTTGATAATGGTGATACCCTGAGCTTCAGTGATGAGTAAAAAAAGCCTTTGAGGAGAGATGCAAATTCTGCATTGTGTGACATAAAAGAAGTTGGAGAGATAGTTTCTGGGTAATTAATCATTTTATTAGTTATTGCTAGAAGATAATTAATAAAAGGGGTCAATGACACTCTCAAATGCCAAAGACCCCACATGGAACCCACTCAACACTTCTATGCCCTTGAAAGAATGGGTGTTCCTGAAGGTGACAATCAACTCTGAATGGTTAACAATTAATGAGAAGAATGGATATTATAATGAGAGGTGGATCTCTTCTAATGAGTCATTGATCCCTTGCTCCCAGACAACCCAGGTCACTGGCAGTCTAGACAAAGAATCTACACCCCACCTGAGCCTGAGTAGAACACAATGGGCTTCTCCACTTGGGTGGAGTCTGAACAAGATTAGGAGAAAGTTAATCCAGTCTCATGATCAACAATGTCTTTTAGATCCTTGCTTGACCCAATAGAGAATGAAGAGATGGGAAAGGAAAAAAACCCAGATCTTCCCAATAATTTGTTACTTAATAATCATTCCTCTCTAGTGGAAGGGTTAAAGAATGGCCATCAGTTAAAGGTGAAGAAGAAGAACCCATGATATTAAATGCTGACTTATAGAGGGAACATTTTTCTCCCTAATACTTCATTGAATTGGGAGCTAATTGATATAATATTCACTCAGTTGATACAGAAGACCTTTTCATCACATACAGTTCTCATCCATTTACTCCTATAAACTCTTCATCTTTACCCAATGTGCATGCCTGTAGCCCTTTTGTAGGTACCAGTATAAAACCCATGATATAATGTAGTGGCGGGCTCTTGGGAGAAGATACACCCACCTTCCTTTCCTAGAATGACCTTGTTGGATAATATTTCAAATGATGGTTCTTCATTAGTAATTGGTGGAAATAGACAGCAGCCTGCTCATACACATGTGTCTATTGGCTGTCCTTTATGTTACCCATAATGCTGATTCTTCCAAGGAAGACTGCTGTCTTCCATAAGTCATAGCTACCTATCATTACAGGTTGATTATTGGTGGTGGAAAAATGACTTTGGGTGTCAGGGAATAGGTTCAGATCATTAACCGGGCAGCTATAGTGTGTATAGTTAGGAATCAGGAACACTGGAGTTCAGATTTTTCCTTAGACACTTAGTAACTGGTATCATAGAGCTAAACCTAGAAGTGGGTCTCTGAGGCCATCTAATCCAACCCTGTCATATGACCAATGACTAAGTAACTTAGCCTGTAACTGGGTAGTAGGTTATTATGAAGATCAAGTGAGACAATATTATAAAGTGCTCAGCACAATACATAGCAGGTGCTTAATGAATACTTATTCCATTCCAGAGAGACAGACAGACAGACACATCTATTTACTTTTGAATCCTGCTCATTGCTGAGATACATACTAATGGATAAACAATGAATTTTCAGTCTAACTGCATATTGTAGTCTGCATAGTACATAGGTTTCAGTCATTTGATTTTCTCATACTCTGATTCCCATAGTCTGCTAGTCTCATGCCCTTTAATTGGCTTGGATTCTCATAAGTGTTTATGAGAATCAGTGGTGCTCTGGCACTTGATAGGGGTAGTGATATATGATCTAGAAACTAGTATCTGGAGGACCTCACTATCTATGGAGAAACTCTTCCATATGAATGCTGCACAGGACTTCCTACAGTGACTGACTTTGGCAAGCATGTGTCACCTTTTAAATTTTTCCTTTGGCTTCACTTGATATTGACAATCAAAGGATGATTGAATAATGTGATGATACATCATAACTATAATGTTACTTTGTGGGTATTTCTATCAAGGAATCTTATATAAAGTTAACATATGCTTCGTGCCCATAGAAAACATTTAATAAAATCTTTTTCATTCATGAATGCCTTCATTCATTCATTTATGGGAGATACTTTGTTGGAGGAGAGCCTTTCAGATTGTGCTTTGCTTTACTGAGTCAAAAACATTTTTAGCATCAACAAATGATAAATGCCATGGGACCTTGTACTCTCTGTACCTTCATGTCAATGATGTGCATTCTGTAGAAAATCAGCTAAGGAAGTATGCCTGTTTGTTCCCTTTGCCTTTTTTTTTTCTTTTTAAAAAGTTTTATTGTTACCAGAATCATTTCCCTTTAACCAACTCCCTCACTGAAATCCTCCATTGTATATAAGAAAAAAAATCAAACAAAACTACTGTTAGAGTGATCACATATGAAAACATATGTGACATTGAGCATCCATAGTCCACTGCCTCTTTTATGACAGGGAGGAGAATTGTATTTTATTTCTTAGGGGACATGTCAATGTCTGTAAAATTCATCAGAGGGGGATTGTCTTCTGGTAATGTTTTCATTTCCAGTATTGTAGTTATTGTAACTATTGTTCTCTTAGTTGTTTGCTTTGCTTAGTATCAGTTTATATATCTTTCCATTTTTCTTTGAATTCTTCATATTCTTAATTTCTTATGGCACAAGGATACTATGTCATCTAACTATACCTCAATTAGTTCTGCCATTCCCTAGTTGATGAGCATCCTCATGGTTTTCCAGGCTTTTGTCTTTGCTTTTGAGGTTTGGTTTTGTTTTGGGGAGGGGGCAGGGTATGTGTTAATATGTGTGTGAGTGTGGTTGCAGGAAGTAGTGCTACTGATATCTTAGTATAAGTGGGGTTTTCTCTCTACACTTGGGACATATACTTAGCAGCAGGATCTGCAGGTCAAAGAGGAAAAATAGTTTAGTGAATGTTCACGTAATTCTAAATTGTTCTTCAGAACCATTAGACCAATTCATAGTGCTAGCAACACTGTTATTAGT
This sequence comes from Phalanger gymnotis, assembly GCA_028646595.1. Lineage (NCBI taxonomy): Eukaryota > Metazoa > Chordata > Mammalia > Diprotodontia > Phalangeridae > Phalanger > Phalanger gymnotis. The sequence continues at coordinate 2,956 of JAQQSZ010006132.1, read as the reverse complement.
GTACCTCTCTTCTCATGCTTCTTCATTGTTGACCATTTCAATATTTTATCATTTTTGCCACTTTGAGTGTGAAAAGAAACCTCAGAATTGTTTTAATTTTCATTTCTCTGTTGTTAATAACTTGGAGAAATCTTTCCTTGGGTTATTGACAGTCTGAGATTCTTACTTAGAAAATTGCTTATATCCTTTGACCATTTCTCTAGTAGGAGATGATATTTTTATCTAATATGTTTGCCAGTTTTATATACATTTTGTCTTTCAGCATTGTATCAGATCCAAGTTTTTCTTCATATTCTAGTTGCATTGATTTTGTTTTTGCAAATGCTTTTTAATACTATGTAATCAAAGTTACCTATTTTATTTTTTATGCTCATCTATATCTCTTCTTTGGTTAATAATTTCCCCTCTAACCATTGTTGTAAAAGGTGCCTCCATATGTTCTTTTTTTTTTAATCATATGACCTTTTATATTTTTGTATCATTCATTTGGAATTTAACGTGGTATATGTTGAGAGCTACTGAGCTAAAACTACTTTCTGTCAAATTACTTTCCAATCTTCCTAGCAGTTTTTGTTTAATGTGGAGACCCTTGCCCAGTGGTTTGTGTTCTTGAGTTTGTTGAATAATGGTGGGCTGTATTCAGTTGTGCTTATTTATCTTACTTACTTATCTAGTTTATTCTATTCCATTTCATATACTATTAAGCATGCCCTAAATACGTGTATAGATTATTTGCATAAAAATTCTACTCTCAGAATGCAACTTCCAGGAAAGGCTTTGTTCATCTCACCATTGCTACTTTACCTAGTATGTCTTAATGCCCACAAAATTACTCAATAGTTTGCAACACCAAATTCCACAGGTAGCTAATACATGCCGCTATTCTAAGCATTCTAATTCAGCAGAGAGAAATACCTACTATGTGCTTTGTACCTTGCTAGTTCCTAGATCCAGGAACATCCAGGTATGTCAGTCATTCCTACAGAGATGTTTTAGTACAGGGATGCAGTCACCTTATTATTATTTTTTAATTTCAGGGTTGGATTTACATAAATGTAAAAAGACTCAAACAGTCATTTAGCCCTAGTCTGCAGTGAAAACAGTGGGATGCATAGCTAATTTCACTCATATTTTTTAAAATGTGCATTAGTTGCTTGACAGTCCATTAATTACTATATTTCATTTCTGGAAGCTAAACCAGCTCGCTGTAGAATCCTGCTGAAAATGAGACAATTACCTCCACAAGGCAGTTCAAAATCTTTTATATTTAATAAAACATGTTAACATAATAATGGTATTTTATGGAGCAGAGAGGTAAATTAGATCTTCATAACAAGAGACTAACTAAAAAGAGGAAGATAAGCAACAAATGTTCCCGTTTACCAGGATTTATAAAAATGGGCCTCACTTTGAGGCAATGTCTACGTGAACAGAAAATAAATAGTAACCAAAAAAAAAAAAATTATTTACTTCAGTGGTGAAGAGATCATGCAATCAGCTTCTTAGACATTTCGGTACTTTTCAAACAGTTGATTTACAGTCATCAAATGGCAGGATCTGTCCTCAACTGCAGAGGCCATTCTAGTCCAGTTTGTTCATCCCTGAATTAGAGAATCCCTTCTACCAAGTAAGTCCCTGTCATGTGGTCATCCAGCCTTTCTCTGAATGTTTCTGGTAAGAGGACGTTCACTGCCTGCCAAGGAAGCTCATTGCACTTTGAGGAAGCTCTACTTGGGTTGGAAGCTTTTCTTTCCCCAAACCAAAATTTGCATTAGCCAAAATGAAACAGACATTGTTCCTAGTTCTGCCTTCTGGTGCCAATGAATGAATGAATCAATCAATCAATAAGTGTTTAAGTATTTACTTGTGCAAGGCACTGTGGGAATCTTAGAGGAGAGGGCACTGGCAGCCCAGGGGAACAAGAGAGACCTTCAAGAGTACAAGTCTCCTCCCTCAACTCTCTCAAGAGTATAGCCTCTCTTAATATCTAATCAATAAGAGAAGGCAGCCAGGGATAGGAGAAAGAACATTGGCTCCAAAGGCAGACAACTTGGGCTGAAATCCTCCCTTCAATGCTTATTCCTTGTGTGATCTTGGGTAACTGAGTTAACCTCCCTATACCTCAAGTATACTCATCTGTAAAATGGAGGGCTTGGTCATGACCTTGGAGCTCCCCTTCACTTCTATATCTGTGATTATTCCTTTACTATAAGAGCAAATAATGTTCCTCTAATAAAAGAAATACTACCAGGAAATGTATAATTCATATGCAAATGACCATCTTGTACCTGACTTTTTATTATTCAAAGACAGTAAAGTTCAAGACATCTCTGAAGAAGGGGTTTCCCAGTCAGTCTAACCACTACCATTCCCAGTCTTCTTCCACTTTACTTCTCTCCACCCACTCTATCATCCCATAACTGATCTACTTTCTATTCCTTGCATGGGACACCATCTCTGGATCTTATTCATATTTTCCCTGACCTCTAGTGCTTTTCCTCTGAGATTGTCTCCCATCTGCTTTGTGTGTGTCATATGTGTTTATACATATAATCTTGTGTGTATGTATGTATGTACATGTGTGTACACACACACACACACACAGATGCAGCTAGCTGGTGCAGTGGAGTGAGGAAGATCTAAGTTCAAATCTAGCCTCAGACTTATTAGCTGTGTGATCCTGGGCAAGTCACTTAACCTATGTTTGCCTCAGTTTCCTCATTTGTACAAAGGGGATGATAATAGCACCTCCCTCTCAAAGTTGTTATGAGGATCAAATGAGATAATATTTGTAAAAATGCTCAACATGGTGATTGTAGTAGGAAGGCCGAATTTATGATCTCAAATATAATCATGTATATGTTTGAATGGTCCGAAATCGCAAGGTATGAGAGATTCTCTAAGGAGAAAACAACAAGAAATTTATTTAGGCCCCACCGCAGCAAAAACTTGAACC
>JAQQSZ010006131.1:0-13681 GCA_028646595.1 Phalanger gymnotis | reverse complement strand
CCTTCCTATTGTTATCATTCTCCACATGACAGCCCTTCAAATACTTGAAAATAGCTATTTAAGTCCCCTCTTAGTCTTCTCTTCATGCTAAATCTGCCCAGTTCCTTCAATTAATTTTCTTATGTGATGTACCTAAGTCCCTTCACCATTGCCTTTTTCTGGATTTTCTCCAGTATTTCAGTGTCCAGAACTGAATACAAAACTCCAGATGAGGAGCGGGAATTCATATCTTGCATTTTGCTATGGATCTCTTGATTCATAGCTTGCATTTTGCTTTTATTCTTAGTTTTATTCTTAATTAAATTGATTATTAATTTAGCTTCTCTTAGCTCTTGACTTTCTTATCAGAGACAGGGAAAAACTGTTCAACTTCTCATAGTTATTGCCTCCCCCTCTTCTGTCCTCACCCAGATACTCTGTGCAATGTGACCTACAGAGGATTTCATTTAGAAACAGAACTAAATCCCCAAGGCCAAGGTCACAGACTCAGCTGCTCTCTTGTACCTTGTGGGAACAAGCTTTAGTGAAAAAAAAATATACCCAGAGCAAACTGATCTATGTCAGCAGTTTTCCACATAGACTCTGAGGGGTGTAAAACTTCTTCCCTGGGAGGGAGCTTTTAGTTATTCGGTACTGGGGATAGTGGTCCTGACACTTGTCACACATTCTGTGTGTGTGTGCGTGTATGTGTCTGTCTGTCTGTCTATGTGACTATGTTTAATGAGACCCACCATGCTTCCATTAATCAGCAGTCTGGGGTCCAAGGCGATGCACAATTGTTTGAGTTGGTGATCCAACACCTGCAATGTGCTATAATCATTACATTTGAGGATACTTGTTGATATCTGGTCTTGTGTATGTTTGCATTAAATCTCACTGCATTCTATAACTGAAAGCATCTCATGTTGTCACTTCCTGCACCTCTCTTTTTGTTTTTAAATATGTTTAATATTTAATATTTTCCCAATTACATGCAAAAACAATGATTAACATTTGTTTTTTAAAATATTGAGTTCCAAATTCTCTTCCTCTTCTCCTCCCCTCCCCCTTCATTGAGAAGATAAGCAATTTGATATAGATTGTACATATTGTCTGCATCTCCTAAAATCTGAACTCAAGTTTTGATTGGTTTGCCCATCAGACTAACTTCAAATTAAAAAAAAAGCTTCCAATTTTCCTTCCTTTGTATTTTGCAAGCAGCCCCATCCCTCTTAGTAGGAGACAACACTAATTGCTGTGGAAGAAAGATGGGGCAGAAGAAAACCTGATACAGTCAGTAGACCTGAGTTTAAATCCTGGCCAACCCATTTACTACTTGTCTTACCTTGGACGGTAGTAATAAAAAGAACAACTCACATTAATATAGTGCTTTAAGGTTTGCAAAGCATCTTACATATGTTATTTGATCCTCACAACAATCTGGTGTTGTAGCTGCTATTTTACAGATGAGAAAACTGAGGCAGAGAGATGTTAAGTGATTTTCCCAGGGTCAAACAGCTAGTAAGCTGGGGCAGGTATTGAACTTAGATCTTTGACTTCAAAATCCAACCCTATTGTCTAGTTACTTCATCTCTATGGACTGCAGTTTTGCCTGAGATGACCCAGCATCATCTAAACATGTGATTCTAAAAGGGAGAAAACAATTGGCAGTTTTTTTAGAACTGCCTTTGTGCTATGGCATAGGCAAACCTAAGTGTGGTTACATATTTGGTTCCTTTACATTTCTGTTCTTCAGCCCATTAATCAAAGGGTATTTTATTGACTAGATTCCTCGATTCAACCAAATGTGATTTGGGTCAGTCTTATCACAATTGTCTCTTTTGGCTCAGTTTGTCATTCAGAAAGGCAGGGAAAGGTTGGCAATGCATATGAAGCTTATTGTCATAACTGTTTTCACTGAAGATCCTTTCCCTCCTCTGGACTATGTGCTTCTATTTATGACTTATGGCTGACTTAGTCACTGAAATCCATTCAACCGAATGAAAGATAAAATTCTCTTTATTACAGTTTAAGGTTCATGGAAGTCTAATCTAATCTAGTGAAATTTATTTGTCTTGGAGGACAGCTATTTTTTAAAGAGGAAACTCTAATAAAGTTAAAAGAACATTAGATTTGGAGCAGGCAGAAATGGGTTTGAATCTGAACTCTGTTACTTAATACTTACATGACATTTAGACAGATCGCTTCTATCTGGGTCTTAGTTTCCTACCTATAGAAGAAAATGAAGGTAGGAAGGAAGGAAAGAAGAAAAGAAAGGAAAGAAGGAAAGAGAGAAGGAAAGAAAAAGGAAGGATTGAAAGTAAAAAGGAAGACAAAAAAGGGAGGAAAGAAAGAAGGAATGATAAAGTATTTATCAAGGACTTACAATTTAATAAATGTTTATTAACTGACTGCACAGAACTATGCTAATCATTGAAGGGAACAAAGAGAAAAGCATAACAATCCTTGTTCTCAAGAAACTCACATTCTAACAGGAGACATAACACACGCATATATAAGAAGTTTCAGCTGCAAGTCAGATAGAAAGAACCAGTGGACCTTAGGGTGCAGCAGCAGAGTAGATGGTAATATATCTTCTTTAATGATATTCTGCTAATAAAATCATATCAATTTCTGAAATCGAACCATTTCACAGGTCCAAGGACTTTGGTGGTGATAACTTTCTTTTCCAGGTCTTCAGTAAACTATGGTTGCTGAAAAGGTAGAGGTGGAACACTTGCAGGAGTGGTTACCATGTTGAATTTCCACAAGGGTTGATCCCTGTAATGATGGTTTCAGGCCTTGGGCTGGAAGCAAGGTCAGAGGTCTGGGGTTTCTGCTTTTACTGTGGTTCTTGGACTAGATGAGATTTGAAGTACCTTTCAGTTCCAAAGTCTCTGACTTAAAGAAGATGGGGAATGTGAGTTGAGAGAGTTTGTTGTTATGTTTTGTTTAGACCATTTTGAGTGGAATTTTGTCTATGCACAGGTCTTGCATTTAATTCATATTAGAATTAGCTCTTATCCTTCTTTGTTTTAAAAGTTGAGTCATGATTAAATGTTTGAAACACCAGTACCATATGAAACATACACATTTATTTGATGCAACTCAACACTATTAACCCCCTACTGTATGTAAGGTACTATCAGACACTGGTGATTATAACACCAAAACCAAAATAGTCCTCAAGAAGCTTATATTCTATTGAAGCAAAACAGTTTGAATACATAGGTATATATGAAACATAGATAAGAATAAAGTAATTTAAGGATGCATGCAGAAGACAATAGTTATAGAGGGATCAGGAAGGGTCTCTGGAGGAAGTACCCAAGTTAAGCCCTACGGGAGTTAAAGATTCTGTTCATATGGTTCTTTGGTAATACTTGGCTCCCTCCACACAAATGATTTTGAATTACAGAAAACAATGTTGGTATTGCCATGATTCATTAGGGTGCCAACTCATGGAAAGCCATGATACTTCAGTGAAATATTCCAGTACTTCAGCATTCCAAACCAGGATGATATTGGCTTAGACTATGAACAACTCAATCTCTCAAACCCTGGTTTGATTCCGGGGTTTAATACTTCCTTGGTGTGTAAACGTGGGTTTGGCATGTCAGGAATCTGAGCCTTGATTCCTTTTTTGATACAACTAAGAGAATGATATTGCTTGACCTAAGAGGGAAGTTCTGAGGAAATGGAATTATAGGCCTCAAGGTTCCCTGAGTCATTATCACTGATCATTGTAAAGTCAAGTGGCTCATGCTACAGGTATATAATAATGGCTTGTTAAATTGAATCAGGCTGAAACAAAAGCCTCCTCACTGTCTGTCTCTGTCTGTCTCTGTCTGTGTCTCTGTCCCTGTCTGTCTCTGTTCCTGTCTCTGACTCTGTCTGGATCTCTGTCTGGCTCTGTCTCTCTCTCTGGCTCTGGTCTGGCTCTCTGTCTCTGTCTGTCTGTCTCCGTCCGCTAGGCTCCAATTCTATTCAAATGCATTTACTATATTTAAAGTAAACCTCTACCTTTTATATTACCTATTATACCACATTTGAAGGTGAGATGCAAAGTAGAAAACTTTGCAAAGTACAATATGAACCAAATACTTGTACTACATGGAAATAGTTTAACAGAATGAAGTCAGTATTACTGTGGAGTAAGGAAAAAAAGAAGAGCCAACTTCCCCATTTATTGAATATGCAACACGCCAATGTTAGAAACCTTTAAAAAGATAGGAGACTGTTTGTTACGTGTGCTCTTTCATTCAATTTTAATTCTTTCTCTTTAAAATTAACCTTGACCTAACCTTTTCCCTAATCATTAAAGCTGCTTCTTCAATTCATTTTTTCCACTTTAAAGCTGATGGTTGATCCTGGTAGACACGATAAATCCCTAATGGCTTTGCTTTCCTGTGGTTTTCAATGTAGAAAATGATTCAAAATTAGTATAGAGATGAACTCCTAGATGTACTCATTGAAAATTGGAGGTGTGAAACCCTTAAGTGCTACACTCCCAACCTCCAGGAAGTGGCACCAGCCAATTTACCATTTTACATACATTAATCATTGGATATTGGTGATTGGATAGCTAGAACAAGAGCTAAAACAGTCTATTCATGTATTAGTGGTACTGAATTTTTTTTAGGGTTTACATTGCCCTTGGGTTCCCAATCCATGCTCACTGTCCAACAGAAAAAGAAAATGAGCCTTAGTATTTTGCCACTCTGGTAGCCAATTCCTCACTCTCTCCTTCCTGTAGTCATTTTATTGCCACGAATCCATTTTCATTCTTTTCATCTTTTAACGTAATCCTCCTTTTCCTAATTTTTTTTCTGTGTTCTCCTGAATTTCTTCTGGTGTATCTCAATTTTCCTGGTTTCCCAGTGCCCTTGATTTCCTAGTTGAGACAAATAGAAAAGCCAGTTCAGCAGCTTTCGGTGAAAATACTTTTGGGGGCATGGCTTTAATCAGGAGCATGAGCCTTTTGTAGTCCTTGATAATAGCTGTCACATCCAAAGGATCCATGTCAAACCTCTGAATTAAGTACCTTCCCATCTTCAAGCCCTAGTCATGCAGCTGTCACTGTCCTTGAGGCAAAAGAAGAGCGGATGCAGGGTGGAGTGGGCTCAAAAGTCTGGTTTCTGCTCTCTGTAAAGGAAGGCTTTGGGAAAAGTTTGATACTCTGTTTTTCAGCTCTCCAATCAGACAGTAGTGGGACTGAGAGACATGGTGTTAGTCAAGGCCTGAGTTAGCAGTATGGTAATGAGATCAGAGGTGAGGAGCTTAACCTGGGAGAGGCATTTTGTTCCTTAGAGTCACGAGCAGTGGCACAGATGCAGAATGGAGTAAGAAAAACCTATCTTTTTAATGTAATCCTGGGTTCAGGCCTAGAGAATTGGCATACGACCCTTCTCATTCATAAGGAGAATGATGACAGGACATTTGTGGGCACACAAATGGTTCTAGACACTCTTTGGGAATAAACCCAAAGAGAAGGAGAGCAGGTTTTTAAAGGCAGACATGTAGGGGAAAGCTGGATTCCCGCTTGTCCCTGATTTCTGTCTGGTCTCTTTAGAAACTTTGGGGAATTTCTCCTTGGGTGAAATCTCCTTGGGTAAGGACTTACTTTAAAAATAGTAAACACATTTGAATAGAGTTGGGGTCCAGCTGACTAAAAAAAAGAAAAGAAAAAGAAAAAAAGGGGAGAGGGAAGGCGTTTGTTTCAGCAAATTCGATTGAACAAGCCATTGTTGCATACCTATAGTGCGAACAACTTGACCTTACAGTGATGAATGATAATGACTCCTAGATTACCTTAAGGTCTGTAATTCCCTTTTCTCACAACTACCTTTTAGGTCAAGCAATATCATTCTCTTAGTTTTATCGGTAAGGAAAATAAGGCTCAGATTAGTAAAATGACAACCCATGTTCAGACACCAAAGATGATTTAGACTCAGCACGTCTATTTCTTGGTTGATCTGAGATATTTTCACTCCCAGTAGGAGAACTCATTCACTCACTTGTATATTCTAATCTGTATATCGTCTGTAATTTTTGATTACTATCTGCTTAGAAAAAATGAGATTACTCATTCTTCACTATAAGTGATGATATTTTGTATAACTAATATGATGGGAAGGAGTCAAGCCTTTGGGTATAAGCTTGGAGTACCGATTCATCTTTAAAAGACAGCAACCAGGAAAGCAGCTAAGACTAGTGATAGACAGGAGAACAGATAATTCCAGTTTAATACCTCCTTTTAGAGGAGATCAGAATAATCAACCCCATGATCCCTTCTCTATGGACATCCAGGGAGCCTACATGGTCAATACACCCATCCTACATTAACAACAACAGTTTTCTAGTAATTCTATAAGCCATGGAATATCACAGTCTCTGAAGAAAGTTAAGAATTTCTTAAAGTGCAACGAAAAGGTTCATGGTGGGTGTGAGTAGGTTATAACCCATTATGAGGCGAGAATTACATAAGAAAGGTGGTGAAAATGATGTCATCATTTTCATGATGATGAAAATTTTATTCACGGTGTTTCATTTTGAAAAGGAGAGAGATGTTTGACTGCAAAAGAAAGGACAGTCACATGGTGAGAATGAGGGTTACATGATGGATAGTCTGATATTCCTGTAACGTCAAGAGATCTAGAGCAAAGTCTTTAGCATATTGAGGTTTTGGGGAGCTCACGGATGAGAGAACATGAGTCTTTTGCAGTCAGAATTATTGGATGAAGGGATCACATCAGTGAGATAGGCCTAGGAGAAGAGATTTGACCTGTGACTTCATTCATCTCCCTAACGAGAAAACTCCCTCTACCAATATGGGTTGGCATCCTCTCTCCAACACATAGTTTTGGTGAGTGAACGAGAGAACAATTTGCCCAGGGTCACGCTGGCAATATGTTTTAGAGTCGAGACTTGAACCCAGGTCATCTTGGTTCTAAGGCCAGCTCTTTACTTGCTGTCTCAAGACTGCCTCTGTCAAGGAGATAATAATAACAGCTTAACGTTTACATAGCTTTTTGAGGTTTGTGGAGCATTTTACATGTTATCTCATTTGAGACTCCCAACAACCCTGTGAGGTAGGTGCTATTATTAGGCCCATTTTATAGATGAAGAAACTGATGTTGAGAAATTGAGAAAGTTGGTCAGGATGGCATAGGTAATGGGTATCTGAGGGAGAATTTAAACTTGGGACTTCCTTATGCCAGGCCTGGTGTTCTGTCCACCTAGAACCTGGATCTATCAAATTACAGAAATAGGCCTATTACATTGACAAGTTTTATGTGTCACCCAGGAAAACAAAGTAACATAAGGACCAAACCAATTTCTCAAAGATTTTAAGAAAGGAAATCAGAAATACTATGTTCAAATTAGCCAAGAAAATACTTTATAAAGTTGAATTAAATTGCTTTTGAAATAATTTAAAATGTATGTTCCCTTCAGAACAAATGATAGGATTTTGAGTTTCACCTCTTGACAGGGATGTCCCATTCCTCCAGAATTATCATAAGGGCACTTAATGACTTTATGAAAAATGGAAAAAATCTAGTCCCTGCTCCCATGCGCCTTATATTTTAATTGAGTTGTGATATTGCCTTTTTATTCAAAGAGCACATATGGCTTAATGGAAATGCAAATGAAAGTCTGAGTTAATTTGTTTCTTCATCACCAGCCTCTCTATGCAAGAATATTAACTCCCTGGGGAGCCTGGCAGCATGGTGCTCTTGGAGCTAGCATTGGGATGCCCATGAGTTCAGATTAGAGTCAGTATTACCACTTCAGTGACAATGCTTCAATCCAGCCAGGCGTTAGGCTATTTACAACAGAAGGGAAAAGAAAAAGAGTAGAGCCTCACATTCCCAGTCTTGAAAAGTATTCAGGGCATCTGGTACATTGCTGTAGTGACTGAACATAGGAGTTTGAAACACGATGTATTTATTGAGGGTGGGAGAAGGGGAGGGTTGGTAATAATATAGTAAAAGGCTAAATATGTACTTTGTTTTTGTTCAGTAGTGTCTGACTGTGACCCCATTTTTGTTTGTTTTTTTTTGTTTTTTGGGCAAAGAGACTGGACGATTCACCATTTCCTTCTTCAGCTCATTTTACAGATGAGGAAACTGAGGCAAATGGGATTAAGTGACTGCCCAAGGACACAGGGGCAGTAGGTGGTACAGTGGCTAGAGCACTGTGCCTGGAGTCAGTAAGACTCATCTCCCTGAGTTCAAATCTGTCCTCAGATACTTACTGGCTGTGTGACCCTGGGTAAGTCACTTAGCCATCTTTGCCTCTTTCCTCATCTATAAAATGAGCTGGAGAAGAAAATGGCAAACCACTCCGATATTTTCTACTTGTGGAGAGTTCTCATTATTAGGTTGTTTTCCCCTTACGTCAAGCCCAAGTCTACCTCAGTGGCTTCCATTCCTTGCTTCTGGTTCAGCTTTCTAGGGCCCAGTAGAATAAGTCTAAGCTGTCTTTCCGATGACAGTCTTTTAAATACTTTAAGACAGCTATGAAGGTTTATGTAAATTCCTTGGAATACCAGTCTCTAGGTAGTGTTGATACTGGTGCTTTTTGTCTTTCTTTGTATCAGGAGTTCTTAAATGATTTTTTTTCTGATATTAGGCCATATCTCTAAATTTTATTGATGCATGGAAGCGCCCTCCACCCACACAGATTTTTAAGTCCTAGAAAAATCATCTCAAAAGGGTATAGGAGACTGGTTGGGATTAGAAGGAGTCATTTCTGGGTAAATGGGGTTAATTGGGCACCATTTCAGGGCAGCAGACTCAACACACTGGTCAAGGACAGTAAAACTTCATTGCTGAAAGAAGAGGATTAGTTGAGTGTCATGTGACCAATTACTTTTAGTAGTAGTAGCAGTTGTCCCCCTTATTCAAAATCGACTTGTCATTTAATAAAACCCTTGGAAGTGGTCTTCAGAGTCTCCTTATGAACTCAAGACTGAGCTGGTCTGGACTCTAATAGGTAACCTAATTGGAATGGAGTTCTCCATTTGACATTAGCTGGGTGACCCTATGGGGAAGTTCTTTAATATCTCAGATTTTCTACCTCCTCTTCCCTACTGCCATCCTAGGTAATTCTAACACTATGAACCACCTCACCTTTCACTGAATCCATGGGAAGAAATAGACTTCTGCATAAAGCTAGTAAGGTTACCAAAGTTAAAATGCCTGTTTCTTTTTAAATAATATTTTATTCCCCCAATACCTGTTAAAGCAATTTTTAAATAGTTTTAAACCAAATGATTTTAAAACAATTTTGTTTTTTCTTAAAGTTTTGAGTTCAAAATTCTATCCCTCTGTCCCTCTCCTCCTCCCTTCCTGAGATATAGATTATATATGTGCAATCATGCAAAACATTTCCATATCAATAATTTTGTAGAAGACTTGAACAAAAAAGAAAGAGAAAATAGCATGCTTCAGTCTCTATTCAGACAGTATCAGTTTTTTCCTCTAAAGGTGGATAGCATTGTTCATTTTGAATTCTTTGAGATTGTCTTGGATCATTGTATTGCTGAGTCACTCACAGTTGATTTTCATACAATATTACTGTTGCTATGGACAATGTTCTCCTGATTCTGCTCACTTCACTTTGCATCAGTTCACATAAGTCTTTTCAGGCTTTTCTAAAATCATTGTGCATGTCATTTCTTATAGCACAATAATATTCCATCATATACCACAACTTGTTCAGCCATTCCCCAGTTGATGGGCATCCTATTGATTTCTAATTCCTAGCCACCACAAAAAGAGCTGCTATAAATACAAAATGCCATTTCTTGATAGAGAGCAGCCTAGTCCAGTTAGCTAGAGACCTGTGATTATTTTTGGTAATATCATAATTTTTTATTTCCCCCCATGTTTTGGCAGACTTTTACTTCACCACTTTATATCTCTTTTTCCAACACTTCTGTAAAAGCTCTGTGGTACAAATGCAATTTTGAATTTATCACGTGAGCCACACAAGTGTGGCAACATAGAAAAGTGCTCTGAACTTTGAGTCAGGAGAGCTGGGTTCTAATTTCCAATCTGATAAGTACTTGCTCTGTGACCTCACAGCATTAATTTCACTTTCTGGAGCCTTGATTCCCCCACCGGAGGTGGTGATAAATGTCCTGCTGACCTCATTGGGCTATTGAGAATTTCTTCTCTGTGTCTTCCCAGGGGTTGTTTTTAGAAGCTCTGTAGTCTGCCACTGCTGGTCCCTATTACCCATAGACACTCTGTCCTTTACAACAATATCTGCCTCCTAAATTGTTGCTCTCTATTTCTTCTGTTACTGTTACTGCTGCTTTTGGCTTTGGGGGAAACATCATCGCGCTTTTAGACTGAGACCTCCTGGCCCATAGCACTAAAGGCAAATCAACCTATGCTTAGCTCTCTTACTAGTTGGTCTCCTAAGTCTTCCTTGGTTGGCACACAAAAGGACTCAGGCAGCTGTCGGACTTTAGCATCCTTTCTCAATTTAATTTCCTCAGACCTTACTCTTAGATGCTTTAGAACAATAGAATTCCAATCAGCACATAAGTTGGTTTTTCCCCAGACAGTCTGCACCTCCCACTGAGTCTTCCTGAGGCAAAGAATAAACATTCAGCTCCTTTTTTGTTTGCTTTTTAATTCCTGTCTTGTTCCCTCATGAGTAACATGGCTGTACAAATTGTCTTGAAGCTTTAATAAATCTTAAGATGGTACTTGGGAGGAAATAGATACAGCCTGACAGACTGCCAGGAAAACCTGTCCATCTTATACTTTTTACAGTTTTTATATGAGTGAAAGTTACCTTAAAATCATCTAGTCCAACCCCCTGGATATATGAATTCATTTACAATGTCTTTAACAAGTAGATATCTATCTTCTTCCAGAATACTGTTGGATCCCTGATCCTAAGGGATTAGGGCCATTGTATGATTTTAATTAATCATAATTGACTGGGACCTGAGGAAGAGAACCATGGTGAGTGGGTGTGTAATCCTTTTTGCTATCAACCCTGACAGAGTCACCCTTCCCCCTCTTTTCCACCCTCACTCCCATCCATGGCACCCCTTTGGGACATCTCTAGCACCACAAACCTGGGGAAATTGCTGTCTATCTTTTCTGCCTTGGTGAAGCCCTGTCTCAGGACCATTTCCAGGGCTAGTCTGTCTTTTGGGGATGAGTTTTCTTCCATCCCCTGTCCCCCAGGGCCTTCAAGACTAGTAAGGTACCTATGCTTCCTAAGTTGAATGCATGGCCCACAATCTTTCCTTACCATTTTATCAGCTCGTAGTAGGGGGCTTCAACATACATACTGACACCCCTCAAATGCTCTAACTTTCCAGTTCATCAATCTATGTAGTTAGTATTACTTACTCTTCTTTTCCACCCTGGTTACACATGTAAATGATAACTTTGATTATGCCATCGCCCACAAGTATTCCACTTTTTATTTGTGAATTCTGAAATTCCTTTATTTAATCATAATCTTTTATCATTCCATCGTTCCTTATGTCTTCCAACCTTTATCTCTGTCCTTCGTTTTCACCATAATCTCCATTCCCTTTGCCTTCTGTTTTTTTCTGAGGCTAGTATCCCTGCACTAGACACATGCTCCTACTTTTCCTATCTTGACCCCTTGGTGAGCCAACTCAATGCTACACTATCCTCTACCCTTGGATCCCTTTCCCCTTTATCCTATTAGTTATCACACTTTGCCAAGACCCAATCCTGTATTTATCCACTTTGTGCTTTTTCATTATTATTCATATGCTCCTGAGTAAATTTATATGAAATTATGAAAATGTGCTGACTACAAATGTATGTTATTTAATCTCAACTGGGTACTCACTGCAGTGAGGCAAACATTCTATTCTTTCCTGATTGATTTGCTATTCCACTCTTCACAATGGTTATTTTAAACCTTATCTCTTTTCAGGTCTCCCATGGTGCTTCTTTCTCCCATTCTTTCAACTGAGAACTTTTCCTTATGTTTCACTGGAAAATCGAGACCCTTTGCTGAGCCCTTCTCTCCTCCTCCTATGGTGTCAATGAAATATTTTTTCCAATATCTTTTCTTCTGTACTGATCTCTGATGCAGAGGTGGTTCATCTTTTCTCAAGGCTAACTTTGCATTCCCCCTTTACCCCATTCCCTTATCATTTCCCTAGCAAAATGTACTATTGTTATTCTGCATTCTCTAGTATCTTCAAGCTTTCCCTATCTATTGGCCCCTTCCTTTTTGCCTACAAATATGCCCATGTCTTCCACATCCTTAAAACACACAGTTACACACACCTCCTTTGCTTGATTCTACTATTCCTTTCAGCTATTGTGTGATATCTCTCTACCCCTTCATGGCTAAACTCTTTGAAAGTCATCTATATTCAGTGCATCTGCTTCTATTCCTCTTACTTGATTCTGAACTCTTTGCAATCAGGTTCAAATTTCATAATCCGTCTGATACTGCTCTCTCCAAAGTTAAAAATAATCTCTAGTTGACAAATTTAATCCCCCTTTCTCAATCTGCATCCCTCTTGAACTCTGAGCAGCATTAGACACTCTTGTTAACTTTCTTCCTCCTAGACATTCTCTCCTCTTTAAGTTTTATAACATCACTCTGTTAGTTTTCCCTGCTCTTTATCAGGATTGACAAAGAGTGATATTTTGTTTTCTCTTTGCCTATTTGTATTCCTTCAATTCCTTTTCTTGTCTTATTGCTATAGCTAGCATTTCTAGTACATTATTGAATAATAGTGGCAATAACGGACACCCTTACATCATCTTTGATCTTATTTGGAAGACTTCAAGTTTATCCCTATTACGGATGAAATTTGCTCTTTGTTGTAGATATTATTTATAATTTCAAGGAAGACTCCATTGATTCCTATGTTTTCTAGTGTTTTTAATTGCAATGGGTGTTGTGTTTTGTTAAAAAAAAAGCTTTTTCTGTATCTACTAATATAATCATATGATTTTTGTTATTGATATGGTCAATCATGCTGATAGGTTTCCTAATATTGAACCAGCCCTACATTCCTGGTATAAAGTCCACATAGTCATAGTATATGATCTTTGTGATATATTGCCATGATCTCCTTGCTATTTTTAAAATTTTTTTGTATCAATATTCATTAAGAAATGTTATTTTTTTTTAGTTTTCTTTCTCTATTTTTGCCCTCTCTAGTTGAGGTATCAAAGCCATATTTGAGATGTAAAAGTAATTTGGCAGGTCTCTTCTTTACTTATTTTTCAAGTAATTTGTATTAGTTTTGGGATTCATTGTCCCTTAAGTGTTTGGTAGAATTTTCCATCTGTTCCTGGGTATTTTTCTGAAGCCGTTCTCTCCCCATGCAGGGAACAGAGCCCAACATTAACGTAAAGTTCAAAATCGAGAAATAGGGTGGGAAAGTGAGAAACAACAAAAATGAACCTGACCATAAAAGCTACTGTGGTGATTGGGAAGATCAAGACACAAACTCAGAAGAAGACAATGAAGTCAAAACAGCTACAGCAAAGCCTCAAAGAAAAATGTGAATACTCTGCAAGTCCAACAAAAATTCTTGGAAAAGCTCAAAAAAGAATTTCTAATTCAAATAAGAGTGGTAGAGGAAAAATTAGATCAAGAAATGAAATCAAAGGATGAAGATTATGAAAGGACAATTAAAAGCTTGGTAAAAGATGCACAAAAATACTGA
>JAQQSZ010006130.1:0-13681 GCA_028646595.1 Phalanger gymnotis | reverse complement strand
GTGACGTTTAAGGATGTGGCTGTGGACTTCACCCAGGAGGAGTGGGGCCTCTTGGACCATCCTCAGAAGGAGCTGTACAAGGAGGTCATGGTGGAGAATGCCCAGAACCTGCTCTCCCTGGGTAAGGACACTTCCCCTGCTCACTCTGACTCTGCAATCAAGGGGCATGTCTTCATTCTCTAGTGTGCAGACTTTGAAGGATCCATCAATTATTAGAGAAAGTGTCTGTCTCCTGTGTCCAAGAGATCGACTCCTCATGCTACCTGGTTTTCCTATGGAAAGCGTTTGCACTGTGGGATAGGAAGCTTAGAGTTTGCTTTCTTGCTCCTGTTGCAGTCTCTTACCAATCCAGGCAGCTTCAGGTCAAAGCTCCATTCAGTGTGGAAGAATCTCAGACATGGGCCCAGTCTCAGGGGTTATTTGGTCTAAACTCTACCTGGACATGAAGTTTCGTGCCAAATCTCTGAAAACTGCCCAGGCAGCTTTTCCTTGCAGCCCCTTCCTCTTTAGGACGAGCCTAATATTTGGAATATTCTTCTATTCAACAAGCATACATTGGTAGTTTACAGCTCTCACTTGTGGCTGGTGTAGCAGGTTTGTCCTTAATCTTCCTTCGTGTTATCCTAGACTTCCAGCACAGATGGTGGGACAGGAAGGGAAGGGAATGAGCATTTACATTCACCTGCTGTTTGCCAGGGGCTGGCCAAGGGTTTTCTTTACAATGTCAGGTCTCTTCATCTTCATAATAACCTTCCAGGGTAGGTAATATTATTATGCCCATTTTACCCTTAAGAAACTGAGGCAAATAGAGGTTAAGTGACTTGTCCAGGGGCACGCACATCAATCATTAAGTGTCTGAGACTGCATTTAAACCCAGGCATTCCTGACTCCTGGCCCAGGGCTCTCTCTACTGCAGTACCACCTTCCTCTGACTTCTGGACAGTGGAAACTATGCCATGAATCCATCCTTTCATGAAGAAGGTGCACAAGATCAAATTCTCTGACTCCAAAGGGCTTCATGATTTTCTGTCCCACCTCTCCACAAAACCCCCCAAAATTAACGCTATGCAAAGTATCCACAGGATTCTTGGGAACCACCCTGGCGTTCTTGCTTGAATGCCCTTGTGAATGCCAGGAATAACTGAGACTGACTGAGAAATAGAATTTGGACTAACTAGGTTAACTTTGGCAGCAGGAGACTCACCCAAGGGGGCAAACACCCCTGAATGAACAGCACACAAGGTTTATATAGCTTTCAGGAGGTGAAGAGCCAGGTAGGCGGACTGGGCAAGGGATGATGCATCCATGTCCCGGTTGTTTGGGCTTGAAGCTGATCTGACACAACTACCCTTTTACCCAGTTTTGGGTCTAGGAGTTCCTGCCAGAATGGAGCATAACAGGATGGGGGCAGAGGGTTTGACTGTTTCTCAGAACAGGTTTTACAACACATCCTACTTTGAGTTACCTGCTTCACAAGCACTAAGGGGTCGGTACAGACTGTGACCAGAATGGAGTGATCCTCAAAATAGAGCAGCTCTGTGTCCATACCCCTTTCCCTCAAGAGAACTGAATCACAAGTTTTTTCTCCATCCTCTTCCCTGATTCCCCATGCCAGGGTTTCCAGTCCCCAGAGAAGATGTGATCTCCTATTTTAAGCAAAGGGAAGAACCATGGATGCTGGAGCAAGAGGGCCTGAGGAACCTCTGTCCAGGTGAGTTTGGTGAAAACAGGTATATGAGATCTGTGATTATGAGAGGATGCTCTGTGTTGTGGTGAAAGAACTACTAGATTTGGGAGCAAGAAAGCCTGCCTTGGAATTCTTTTTCAGATGTTTTACTAGGAGTGTCTTCCTGGGCTAGTCACTGAAACATGAAGCCTCAGTTTCCCCAAGGGGTTACACTCCATTGCCTTTCAGTTCCCTTCCAGGGATAAATTTATCAGCTTATAAGATGTTGGTATTTGGAATTTGGGGAATGAAATCTCCTAAATGTGCCAAAAGAGCCAAAGGCTGTCCAAGATGAGCTCTTTCTTAGACCTTCTTCAAACCCACCAACATTTATTAAGATCTTGCTGCATGCCAGGTTTTTTGCTAAGCCCTGGGGTCATGAAGAGATGCAGGGAACGTCCTCAGTACTCCTGGATTTCACTCTGGTGAACGGTCCAGCAACTGTGTAGAAAGCCATTGTGGGCAGGTTAAATTGGAGCTGGGCAAGAGAGGGAAGGCCCTAAAGTGGGGAAGACTGGGAAGGGCTTATTGTGGAAGGTGATCTCTAACTGGGGCTTCAGGGAAGCCAGGATGAGCATTCTAGGCCAAAGGGATAGGGAGAAAAATCCAGGGAGTCAGGAGGTGGAGTGTCCTGTTCACAGAACAGAAAGGAGGCCCATACCACTGGATTATAGCATATATGGTGGGGAGACAGGGTGAAAAAAGACTGGAAGAGTAGGAGATGGGGAGGTGATAAAGTGTTTCACAGCCCAAGGGAGGATTTTACATTGGATCCTTTTGCCGGGGAATGAGAGGAGATTCTTGAGTGGGTGGTGATAATGGTCACGTGAGAGATTTAGGAAGAACAACCTGACAAATGGGTTTAGGATTGACTGGACTGGGTTACATGAGGCAACCAAAACAATCAGGAGGCTCTGAAATATCTCAGGTGTGCGGCAATTGGGGCCTGAATCAAAATAGTGACAGTGCTGGGAGAGAAGGGGGTGTATAGGAGAGATGTCACACAACTAAAATTCTAGGACTTTGCTCTAGAGTGAATATGGGATCAGGAGTGTGACTGTGTGACAGTCAGTGAGGACTGACTGACACTTCATCTCTGACCCTGGATTGGTGAGGATGCCTTGGGTAACATGTAGGTAGATGGGAGGGTTGGAGGAAAGAGAATGGGTTTCCTTTTGTGTATCATCAAAGGGGGATCAGGAGAGAACAATGTGAGTAAAGCTTCCAGAGGAGAGTATCAGGAAAAAGGGATTAATGACAGTGCTAAAGCCTGCAAAACAGTCAGGAAGAACAAGCCTCAAGAAATGGCCATCGAATTTAGCAATTTCA
Source organism: Phalanger gymnotis (assembly GCA_028646595.1). Lineage (NCBI taxonomy): Eukaryota > Metazoa > Chordata > Mammalia > Diprotodontia > Phalangeridae > Phalanger > Phalanger gymnotis. Next base: position 10,626 of record JAQQSZ010006130.1, on the reverse strand, counting down.
GAATTTTTGCTAATTTTAGAAGAACAAGTTTTAGTTGAACAAGAAAGTTGAGAACCAGCTTATAGAGCATTTCAAAGAAAGCAAAGGAAAGGAGTTGGAGACACGAGTTGTAAATGGCCTTCTCTAGCTATTTGGCCATGAAAGGCAGGACAGATGTTGGACAGTAGTTCATAGGGCTGAGAGGTTCACTGAATGTGTTTTCAGTAAAATTGTTTTGTGACAGCAAGAAAGGAGTCCTTAGTGTGGGAGAAAGTGAAATCAGTGAAAAAATACAGATTCTAAGGGAAGAATATACAAAGATTGATGAGGGATGGAATGACATTATTTACACACATAAAGTGATTTGCTTTAGCAAGCAAAAGGATGTCCTTTTTATCTGATACTGAGCCCAAAAAGGAAAAAGAAGGCAGCTGAATAATGGGAGATAAGAATAAGATAGCTTTTGGTAAATGTCCAGTTTTTTCAATGAAATGGGAGGCCAAGTTCTTAAGCAAGAAGGTGCAGATGGGTGGGATAGGGGGAACAGAACAAGCCATAAGGGAGGGTTGGGGATGAAGGCAAAGCTTTGGAAAAGCTTCTGTGGTGAGTGGCATGGGGAGTTAGTTAGGGAGATGTCAGTGTGACAGTGAGGGTCCAGCTGAGATTGTGCAGCCTATTCTGTAGTGGATACAGGTGGCCTGGTTACATGGTTTTCTCCCTCTCCCAGGAGCGCATGAGTAGGAATGAAGGCTGCTGCCTTGCTTGGAAGGTAATCCAAGGCTAAGCTTTGCATAAATCATCAGCCCAAATCCCTTTCCTGGTCTCTGGCTCAGTCTCTATCCCAGTCTTGGAGAATCATTGACCAGGTTCATGTAGGTGATGATGACCTCAGTTTACTGACCCAGGAGGTAGAGACTTGAAGGTGTTCTCTGGTGTGAGACCCTTCAGGAGCTTACAAAGAAGCCTCTGTGGTCTTCAGTGTTGGGTCTGGTCAGGTTCCACCAGGGTTAGAACCTAATAAAAGTGACCACTCAGAGGTGAATGGGTGCAAGAAAGAGAACCATCATGGAAATGAGAACATGGATTTGACAATTAGGAGAGAGTCTAGAATGCAGTGATTGAGGGAGAGGCTGAGCCTGTTGTCAGCCCTGGGCCCAGTCAGGCATTCAGTAAAGACTGATTGAGCACCCTGTGTTTTAGGCACTGTGCTAACCTTTGGGGTTACAAAGCAAGGAAAAAGAAAGTCTCTGCTGTCAGGGAGCTCCTAGTATAGTAAGAAAACATGGAGATAGTTGGAGAAGAAACAACAGAAAATGAATCTTACTCTTAGTTTATCTACTTGAAAAGAGACTATTTTGGAAAGGAAATACATTTCGTTCAACAAGAAAATAAGACAAGGAGTGAGGATAATAACAGTCTGAGAAGGAGAACAGAATTGGGGGAAAATAGAGTAAATCAAAATCATAGTCATATGAAATAATACCCTAAATCTGTATTGATCAGAGAAATGCAAATGGAAACAACACTGAAGTACTACCTCACACTGATCAGACTGGCTAATGTCACAAAAAAGGAAAATGTTGGATATTGGAGGGGATGTGGGAAAACTGGGACACTGACGCACTGTTGGTGAAGTTGTGAACTGATCCCCCCATTCTGGAGAGCAATTTGGAACCTTGCTCAAAGGGCTATAACACTCTGCACACTCGTTTATTCAGCTATACCATTGCTAGGTGTACATACCAAAGACTTCCAAAAAAAAAAGGCACAAAGACTCATTTTCACAAAAATATGTGTAACACCTCTTTTTGTGGAGAAAAGAATTAGAAATTGAGGGCATGCTCATCAGTTGGGGAGTCGCTAAACAAGCTGTGGCATATGACTGTAGTGGAATATTATTGTGCTATAAGAAATGACAAACAGGATGATATCTGAAAAACTCGGAAAAACTTACTTGAACTGATACATAGTGAAGTAAACAGAACCAGAAGAACATTGTACATAGCAACAGCAATGTTGTTTAATGAAGAGCCACGAATGACTTAACTTTTCTCAGTAATACAATGATCCAAGACAATCCTAAATGATGGAAATTCATTTTTTTCTAGTTCCCTAACTAGTCAATAAAATGATAGTTATTCTTTTAAAGATTTATTTTTTTAGTTGCTCATGACAAGTAACATATTAAATGATAAATATGCTTGAAGGTTAATTGCACAGATTGTTTTTTTTAAACAAGGTTTATATTTAAAATCCCCTTTGTGAGGATAATATTTCTACAGGAATAACTTTAATATCAGTGGAAAACCTAGTTACACTTTCACTGAAACTACTAAATGACTAATCTGTGTTGCCCACAGGTTCCTTTGAGAAGCTGACAGGGAGGTGAATAATAAAGGTCCAAATCAGAAAACAACCTTAGCATTGTAATGAGGGGCACTTTACCATTGGTTTTTGTAGAAAGATTGGCAGTTCAGGATGGTTTCATTGCAGGTGCATGCAGAGCAATCATGGGTCCAAAGAGCCTGTGATTTCTGCTGCAAGAATGCCAACCCAAGTAACATCTTGATCTGGTAATTACATCTTTAATGAGATGTGATTACAAGGTAACCCAGGAATGAGAAGACTGCTCTGGAACAGTGGCATCCGGAGGGTCTGTGCGTGCCTATCATCATTTGCACATGAATGTCCAACGTTCCTACAAGTCTGGAAATAATTTGATGTGGAGTTTAGAAATAAAGAATGCTGCCTACAGTCAGAAGCAGTCAGAGCGTGATATTCTTATTGCATGAACCCCAATATGTTCCTGACCATCATGACTTGGAATCCCTGCAGAAAGAATCTTATTATGGTTGAAGTATGCACATGCTTTTCCCGGAGGATAAATAACTAAGCTACAAAATTTGGTGATTATTTACTGCTTAAGGTGCCATTGACAAATTTTTACTTCAAATTCTTTGGACCACTGTCTAGAACCTCCAAGGGGTTGTGAACTCCTAAATGGGAAAGGGCTTCAAGAGGACTTCTACTGAAGCATGCTGTCTACTTCCTTACCAAAGAGTGATAGACCCAAATTCATGTATGAGACACATATTTTCAGACATGGGAAATGCCATGCATTTTTAAAGATGTGTTTCTTGTATAGATTTTTTTTTAAGTACAAACAGTTATTTTTAATATACTTTACTTTCTCCTATTAGATATTAGAACAATTTTTAAACATTTGATTAAATTTTAAATTCCAAATTCCTTCAATCCTTTCCCTGTCCCTTTCTTGAGATGGTAAGCAATCTTACATGGGTTTTTCATGTACAATGCTTTTTTTTTTTTTTTGCAGGGAGGAAGGCAGGGTAATTGGGGTTAAGTAACTTGCCCAAGGTCACACAGCTAGTAAATGTGTCAGGTGTCTGAGGCTGGATTCGAACTCAGGTCCTCCAGACTCCAGGGCCAGTGCTTTACTCACTGCACCACCTAGCTGCCCCTATGTACAATCTTAATTACAAGGATTTTATTTTTATTGTAGTGAGCAGAGGCATTTACAGACAACTTTTTTAAAGGAAAAAAGTTATTATGAAAATAAATGAATAGGCCAAGGGGCAGCTAGATGGTGCAGTTGGTAAAGTACTAGCCCTGGAATCAGGAGGATCTGAGTTCAAATTCAGCCAGAGACACTTGACAATTACTAGCTGTGAGACCCTGGACAAGTCCCTTGACCCTGATTGCCTTGGTGAAAAAAAACTGAAAAAAGTTAAATAGGCCAGAAAAAAATCTTGTTTTAGGTAAATTCAAAAAACAGCACTGGTATTCTTCATGTGACCTCAAATACTGCAACAAAAAAAAAGATTAAAGTTGTTACTAGGGACATTGTATCATTTACAAATATGAGAGATCATGAAATAGTTTGGATATTTAGCATGTGTACACTAAGTGGCATAATATCTGTGAAGGAAGGACTGAAAGTGCAAATGATGAAAGTGAAAAGGAAAAATTGAGTGGGAGGAACCTTTCTAGTATTGTGGACAGAGCATGCTAAGTCACAGGTTTGAGTTCATGTCTCAGGTTTGGGATTTTGAGTCATCACTGAGCCATTCTGAGCTCATGGCTTTGGTTTTTGGAGGAAGGTTGTGGGGAGTGCATGATGGTTTCATTGTGGCAGTTTCAAATGTGATAACACTCTGCCTCTGTCAGAGGTTTATTGTGAGGATCCAGTTTTAACCGTGTGTGAAGGTCTTTGTAAACTAAGATGTGAGCTAATGGTATTTTGAAATAATTGGTTCTGCCCATTTGAAGACTTGAAGTTTGAAGACCTTTCTTTTTGCCTAGGGAAAGAGCATATAAAGGAGTTTATGTTCTGCCAATGAAGGGAATGGGATATACTTATATATGTGTCTGTGTATATATGTTGTCTTGCATGTTTCTTTCAGAAGGAGAGATCAGACTTGAAGTGAAGAAGATTCCTGTAGTCCTAAGCCTTTCTGTGGAAGGAACTCAGGAGACAAGATTCATGGGTGATGGTCCCTGTGACTTCACTTGGAGAGAAATCCGTGCTGTTCATTGGAGAATCCACACTGAAGAGAAAGCTAGTAAATGTAATCAGTGTGGAAAGGCTTTCAGAGAGCACGCCACACTTGCTGTACATCAGAGAATCCACACTGGAGAGAAGCCTTATATATGTAATCAGTGTGGAAAGACTTTCAGAGTAAGCGCCAGTCTTGTTTATCATCAGAGAATCCACACTGGAGAGAAGCCTTACAAATGTAATCAGTGTGGAAAGACTTTCAGAGGAAGTTCTATTCTTATTAATCATCAGAAAATCCACACTGGAGACAAACCTTATGAATGCAATCAGTGTGGAAAGGCCTTTAAACGGGAGGCCCATCTTACTGAACATCAGAGAATCCACACTGGAGAGAAACCTTGTGAATGTAATCAGTGTGGAAAGACCTTTAGATGCAGCTCCAGTCTAGCTAAACATCAGAAAATCCACAGTAGAGAAAAACCTTATGAATGCAATCAGTGTGGAAAGGCTTTTAGAGGCAGCTGCCGTCTAGCTGAACATCAGAGAGTCCACACTGGAGAGAAACCTTATGAATGTAATCAGTGTGGAAAGACTTTTAGAGGCAGCTCTGGTCTTGTTTATCATCAGAGAATCCACACTGGAGAGAAACCTTATGTATGTGATCAGTGTGGGAAAGCTTTTACAGGGAAGGCCCACCTTACCTTACATCAGAGAATCCATACTGGAGAGAAGCCTTATGAATGTAATCAGTGTGGAAAAACTTTCAGAGTAAACTCCAATCTTGTTAATCATCAGAGAATCCACACTGGAGAGAAACCTTATGAATGCAATCAGTGTGGAAAGACTTTCAGAGTAAACTCCAATCGTGTTAATCATCAGAGAATCCACACTGGAGAAAAGCTTTACGAATGTAATCAGTGTGGAAAGACTTTCAGAGGCAGTTCCAGTCTTGTTCATCATCATAGAATCCACACTGGAGAGAAACCTTATGTGTGTGATCAGTGTGGTAAAGCTTTTACAGGGAAGGCTCATCTAACCTTACATCAGAGAATCCACACTGGAGAGAAACCCTATGAATGCAATCAGTGTGGAAAGGACTTTAAGCAGGAGGCACATCTTACGGAACATCAGAGAATCCACACTGGAGAGAAACCTTTTGAATGTAATCAGTGTGGAAAGGCTTTTAGAGGCAGCTCCAGTCTAGTGAAACATCAGAAAATCCACACTAGAGAAAAGCCTTATGAGTGGAATCAGTGTGGAAAGGCTTTAGAGGAAGCTCCAGTCTTGCTGAACATCTGAGAATCTACACTGGAGACACCTTATGAATCTATGTGGAAAGGCTTTTAGAGGCAGCTCCAGTCTAGCTAAACAACGGAAAATCTACAGTGGAGAAAAACCATATGAATGTAATCAGTGTGGAAAGGCTTTTAGAGGCGGTTCCAGTCTAGCTGAACATCAGAGTATCCACACTGGAGAGGAACCTTATGAATGTAATCGGTGTGGAAAGGCTTTTACACATAGGACTCATCTTAATGAACATCAGAAAACCCATATTGGTGAGAAACATTGTAAATGCAGTCAATGTGGAAAGGCCATTACACAGAGGACCCATCTTACCATACATCCCAGAATTCACACTGAAAAGAAACCTTATGAATGCAGTAATGTGGAAAGGCTTTTACAGGGAGGACTTATCATAGAGTACATCAGAAAATCCACACTGGAGAGAAACCTTTTGTACTGTTAATGTAATAGGAAAATCTTTCCCAACCATTAATAGGTCTATGTGACCTACTTTTGAATCTGAGTCACATGAGCCTGTGGTGGGAGGAGCTTGCTGAACAATTTCTATTTCTGCAATTATTTAAATCTTTTTATTTGTATAATAAGATTTTTTTTTTTATAATTTTGTTTTCACAGGTGTAGTCACAGGTATTTTATACTGTCTAGATTTATTTTAAATGGGGTATTTTTTGCTATCTCCTCTAGCAGAGTTTTTTTTTTTTTGGATACCTACAGGTATGCCGATATGTGTTTATTTTATACTTTTTACTACTTTCATAAAATTGTTAATTTTTTCAACAAAGTTTATTTGACTCTGGGATTTTCCAAGATTATCATCATCTTGTCTACAAAAAGAGATGGTTTTATTATCTCATTCCATATTCTGATTCTTTCTATTTCTTTTTCTTCTCATTGCTAGGATTTCCACTACAACATTGAATAAGATTGGTGACCGTGGGCATTCTTCTTTCATACCTGATCTTACTGGAAAGGCTTTTATTTTATCCCCATGACAAGTAGTGCTGGCCAATGGCTTTAGACAAAGGCTTTTTATCAATTTGAGGAACCATCCCTTTATGCCAATACTTTCAAGTGTTTTCAGTAAAAATGAGCATTGGACTTTATTAGAAGCCTTTTCTGCATCTCTTGATATAATCATATGAACTTTAAAAAACTTTTATCAGAGATATAATCAATTATCTTAGTAGTATTCTTTAAGTTAAACCATCCCTGTTTTACTGATACAAATTCTAAGCGATTATAACATAATCTTTGTAATATATTGTGGTAACCCTTTAGCGTGTACTTTTTTTTTTAGGATTGTTGCATCAATAATCATTAATGAAATTGGTCTATAATTTTCTTTTTCTATTTTTGACCTTCTTGGTTTAGGTGTCAGTATCATATTTGTTTCATAGAAGTAGCTTGGTAAGAATCCCTTCTTTTCCTATTACTGCAAATAATTCATTTAATATTAGAATTAGTTGATTTTTAAATGTTTGATAGAATTCACTTGTAAATCCATCTGGCCTGATCAGCTTCCTGTCACATGGAGGAGACTCCATTCCTGGATGCCTTGATCAGTTATATGTCACATGGGAGAAACCATATCCCTGAAGGCCCTCAGTAGCTATCTGTCACATGAAGGAGCCTGCATTCCTGAAGGTCCCCACTAGCTGTCTGTCACAATGAGTAGCCCCCAGTTGTGAAGACCTGGGTCAGCTATCTCCCACAAGGCCTCTAGAGATGCCAATAAACACACTATTGGAAAAAAAAATATCATTAAGGCAAAATTCATGACCTCAAGGAGGACCATGAGCATGCCTGAGTGGTTTGGAATCACAGAGTATAATGAATTCTCTAGGTAGAAGGCAGAGGAAGTATAACATTTATTTAGACTCCAAAGGATCAGACCCAAGCACCAATGCCCCCAATTTGATATCATGGCAACAACATTCCAAAACCAATGAGCCCCCTCAGTATAGTAACAAAGAGAAACGACAAAATATTATAGCAGCAAGCCAGACCATACTTGTGCTTCCCTTCAATGCTAGGGACCCTCCTGTAAGAAGATCCCTCACAAATCCTAAGTCCCTGTTCAGCACTCTCTCTCCTCCAGGTCCACAGACTGCAAGTTCTGAAACTCCCTCTTGTATTCATCACTCTCTGCTCTGCATGCTCTGGAAGCTGGCCCTGGGCTCCTGAATCCTGCTGCTCTCCATTTCTTGGTTTCTTCAGCTTCTTGCTTCTAGTCCTCCATTTTTCAGTTTCTGCAGTTTCTGTCACTTCCATGCCTTGTTTCTCTGTTTTTATACAGTCCTTAGATGTCATCTGATTGACTAGAACTTCATATGATTGACTAGAACTCCATATGATTGACTAGAACTTGGGCACATACCATTGTCTCTGGTCTTAGTAACTCCTCTTAGGGCCCTGAGGGCTTCCCTCCTCTATCAAACTAGGTAACTAGTTTCCTAACTGTGGGCCTCTCTTTAATCAGACTTCCCTTTGTTGCCCACCTGTAGGCCCACATGAAGCTTATTCAATGTACAGGAAAGATCTTTTCACTTACTGATTGGCTTTACAATGGCTGAGCACAAAGTCCCTCTCCTGTCTCCCCATTGGATGGGTAATAGAGGGTCTGCAACTCCCTGATATGTCTATTACACATTTCCCCTTGATATGTCTTCCCCCTACACATACACTACATGCATTGTATGACCATTAAACTGAATCTTTAGTCTTCCCAGAGGATGAGAAGTTAATATTCATGAGCCTATTACACAGGAGCGTTCCAAGTAAGACTATTCTTACTGCCTATAAAGTAGAGTGGTGGATTAGAGGAATAAGTTAGATACACAAGACACAGCAGTCAATAACTACAGTAATCTTCTATTTGATAAATCCAAAGTCTCCAGCTTCTGGGAAAAGAACTCCCTATTTAACAAAAACTTCTGGGAAAACTAGAAAAAGAGTATGGTAGAAGCCAGTCATAGACCAACATCTTACACCTTATACCAAGATAAAGTCAAAATGGGTCCAGGATTTAGAAATAAGGACTGATACTATAAGCAAACAGGGAGAACAAAGAATAGTTTACCTGTCAGATGTATGGAGAAGGGAAGAATTTATGACCAAACAAGACAAAGAAAACTTTTTATAACCAGTGTCTCTGACAGATGCTTCATTTCTAAAATATATGGAGAACAGAGTTGAATTTACAAGAATACAAGTCATTCCACAATTGACAAATGGTCAAAATAGTTTTCAGAGGAAGAAATTATAGCGATATACACTCACATGAAAAAATGCTCTAAATCACTATAAATTATAAAAATGGAAATCAAAATGGCTTTGAGGTACCACATTACACCTATAACATTGGCTAACATGACTAAACAGAAAAATGATAAATGTTGGAGAAGATGTGGGGAAATTGAACAATAAAATTCATTGTTTTGGAGTTATGAAGTGATCCAACCATTCTGGAGAGCAATTTGGAACTATGCCCACAAGGCCTAGGAAAATGTGCATACCCTTTGACCCAGCAATACTGAGATTATAAAAACTGGAAAAGTACAAAAATATTTATAGCAGCTCTTTTTGTGGTGGTAAAAAATTGGAAATTGAGTAGATGTCCATCAATTGGGTAATGTCTGTACAAGTTGTGGTATAAGAATGTAATGGAATACTATTGTGCTATAAGAAATGATAAGCAGGTAGACTTCAAAAACTTGGAAAGTCTTATGTGAACTGATGCTGAGTGAGGCCATTAGAACCAGGAGCACACTGTACACAGTAACAGCCACATTGTAGGATAACTGACATTTATAGACTTAGGTCCTCTCAGCAATGCAACCATCTAAGACAACTCCAAAAGACTCATGATGGAAAATTCTATCCACTTTGGGGAAAGAACTTTGGAGTCTGAATGCAGATGGAAGCATACTATTTGCTTTATTTTCTTTTGTTGTTTTGTTCTTTCTCACAATTCTTCCCATTAGTGCTAATTCTTTTGTACATCATGAATAATGCCAAAATATGCTTAATATAAATGTATAAGTACAGTCTATATCAGATTGCATGCTGTCTTGGAGAGGAGGGAAGAAAGGGTAGGGGAGAAAATTCAAAACAAAATCTTATGGAAGTGTATGTTAAAAACTAAAAATATACAGATTTTTTAAAAAAAAGTATAGTTAAGCAAAGTTTTTGAAAACCTTATGCATGTAATAAAATGGAAAGGCTTTTACACAGAGGCACAGTCTTACTGATTGGTTTAAGATTGGGGAAGGAGTACAATAAGGCTGTCTACACACACCCTATTTATTTCACATTTACAGAGTACATGAGGTTACATACTGGTCTGGACAAATTGAAAGACAGAATTAAGACTGCTGGGAAAAATGGTACAAACATTAGAAGTAATTAGGAGGCACAGTAGTTAGAACACTGTCCCTGTAATCGAGAGGACTTGAGTCCATATCTGACCTCAGATAGTTTCTAACTGCGTGACTCTAGGCCAATCATTTGACCCTGATTGGCTTAATGTCAGATATAAACATGATTACACTCTGATGGCAGAAAGCCATCTCATGGTTGAAATGTAAAGGAAAACTGAATAACGGGTTGAGAGATTTGGAAAGATAACTAAAGGTTTGATTGGAAATATGAAAGGCCGATAAGAAGGTTTAGGGACAAATGGAGATTAGCCCCCCCTAGAAAGTTGTTCTGGATTCTCTTGCAGAGGATTTAAGTATGTTTGAGAGAGTATGAGGAAGTATTTTAAATTTGAAAATGGATAGTTCAACCAACTTTCTACTAGTCTGTTTAATCTCCTTGTCAGA
>JAQQSZ010006129.1:0-13681 GCA_028646595.1 Phalanger gymnotis | reverse complement strand
TTGGTCTGTCTGTTGATGTTTGTAATTTGTTTAGGGCTCTCACTGTTAGTGGTGTGGAGACTCCGGGCAGCTGTAGCTAAGAGCCTTCCAGCTTGTAAACCTGGATGTTGGGACTTTGTTAAACTCTGGTAACTATGTATTGGGATTTGAATCAGACAAGGTCTGTCTGTAGATGTTTGTAATTTGTTTGTATTTGTTCCAAAGTTCGGGGTGCTGGCTTTTCCCCTGAACTAAGTGAGTGATATTTGTATGCTGGATTAAAATAAGCTTGTCAACCCCTTAACGTTGCTTTCCTTACTAAAGCAGATCAAAAGAACCTGTGCTTTTGCAGCATGCTGGTAGCATTCTTGTTGGGCTTGTGTTGGTCTTTCACCCCCACAACAGCTGCTAGCTGGATTGCTGAAACACAATGACAGCATAATCTCATGACAAAGATGAACTGTGTCATTACACTGCTTGCTACTCTTGAACATGAGGTACGTCCATATAAATTAAACATCTGTGTGGAAGCTAAAAATGTCATTGAACCAATTACCCCATTCCCTTTGGAAAGTACAAGGTAAATGTTTTTCTCCAAAACTTCAATGAAAAGAAATTAATAACTCTAGAGTAGTTATAAGTAACCATTAAAAATCATCAACAATTTAAAAAAAATAAAAATTTAAAAAATTTTACAAATTATCAACAATTAAATGTAAGTATATCCATTCTTAAAAGTTAAATTATACCACCTTTCTGATGGATAAATAACTGATTTGAAAAGAAAACCCAGTGGGAGTGAAGAACTAGTTTAAGCAAAGATGAAAGGGTTTAAGTGGCAGAAATACAAAAACAAAGTAAAAAGCCTGAAGTCAAACACAAATCAGCTCAAATTAAATATAAATCAATTAGCGATGAAAAAGAACTAAAAGTAGCAATATCATCAGTGACACCACATTGAGAAACTTGGTACTGAAAAACAAGCCTACATGGAACTTTAATATTTTTAGCTATTTTATAAGTTATAAATGTGAACATTTTAAAGGATTTTATCAATGTTATTTCTACTGTATTTTTACAATTTGTGCATTTATAAAATTGTAGCAATTTTAAAAACTTTGTGTTAATATGATCTAAAAACTGTTAACTAGTAAAAAGTAGCAATGTGTTAATTTTTATGTAAAGGGGAGGTACTACTACATAAAACTCTGGAAACCATTAGCTTAGACTGTTTTATGCTTTAAAAGGTACAAGATGATTTTTTTTAAAAACTGGTATGCCACAACAGAGATTACTGCACTTCCATCAATTTTAATAACTATTCTTTTGCAGTGAATATCAGTGGTGTGAAACAAAAACTCACGAACTATTAAAATCAATGACTGATCTGTTACAATGAGTTCAACAGCATTTTAAGTATAAAATATATTGCAATTAGAAAAAGAATATGAAATACCTGATCTTATACTAGTGTTTATCTTTCAAAAAGATAAGTTACAATTTTTAAGCTCACCTCTCATATTCCCTATCAATGAAATATGAAAATGGTAATTTTCTAAGCAAAAAATTGAACATAAAACTTACAGTTTCACAAGTAAGACATCTGGTTTCATTAGTTAATGTTCCCTGAAAGATCTCATGAACCCAAGTTGGGTCTGGTGTGCTGTTGTTATTTTCACTGTCAATATTGCCATTAGGTAGACGGCCATTTTGCTTTTCCTGCTTTCTCTCTTCTTGTAAAATATCAGCAATTGTGTTTAGTAGGTAATTCAAAAACTCATGTGCATCTTGCTGCATGTAGTTGTCAAAAAGTTCTACAACATGAAGACAAATTAATATTAAGTTATTAACAAAGGGTATGTAATAGATTCACATAAATATGCAATATTAAATCAAACAAAATTTAGAGAATCAGAATAGTTTAGCTGGGAATGTATCAGAGATAGCTATTTGTTTTGACAGTAAATAATTCTTGAGTTAGGGAAAGGAAGCATATCTATCCAAAAATATAAAGTGAAACTAAATAAATATATCCTTGAGTAATTGTGATAGTCTACTTGAGCCTTTAAAAAAATGCTTAAAACATTTCTTCCTAAATTTGTTTTGGCTACCATAGAAATTTTCACCGAAAAATTTGTTTTCATTATGGAAATTAACTTATTATCCAGACAATACACTTTACAAATCGCAGCTATCTCACGTGGTTATTTACAAATCATTAAATAACGCAATTACTTTATCATAAAGACAATGAATCACAGAAATTGTTAGGCACAAGAACCACTATCCAAATTCTTCTAGATGGGAAACTGAGATACAGAAAGATGAATTGATTAAAAGTCACAAGTGTGAGATTAATGAACAGGGAATAAAAGCTACGTCTGATCAAACACTGCTCTGCTCATTAAAGCATGCTCGATGTAGTAGAAGCAACACTGAAAAAGGAGTCTGAAAATTTAGTTCTAGTCACTAGAACCAGACTAAACTAGACTCTCTGGTACTAACTAGTTGTAAGATGTGGGACAAATCACTTCAGCTCTTTGGGCCATTTTTCCTCATCTATAAAAAGAAGGCAATGGACTATTAGATGAAGGATTTATAATCTGATTGTATAATGGACCCTTTGGCAATCTGGTGAAACCTATGGCCCATTTAACCTGCTCTCTCTAAATTCCATCAAAATCCTTTCTCTATCTATATTTTAGCACTATCTTGCTCACCTAGAAGGCCACCTATTCAAATCCTACACATTCTTTAAAACTCACCACCCTTCACAAAGTCCCTCCTAACCACTCACAGAACTATTTTACTTTTCACATGATTATACTCTTTCCCTCCAAATTGGATTTTGTGCTCCTTGAGGTTATAACAATTCTTATTCTTCTTTGTCTCTCACAGCACCCAAATTACTCTGCATATAGCAACTGCACAAATATTTGCTGATTTTTTGTTCATGAGTTGAATAGATTTTTGTCATATTCCTTCTTGTTGTGCTTTCCAAGAATTACACACAGTACAAACTAGGCCATCTGTGACCTTCTGAAATTCATACACTTATGCACAAAGCCAGCTTAGCCTGCTGTTTCCCAGGTAGTCTGACACGACACCTTAGTCAACTGTGATGATGGTAAATATGGTGAGTATGGGTTTCTTCACTTCTACTGTCACATGCCCAAAGTGTGGATTCCAACAAAATATATCTATGTAACGTATAAGTTAGTATATAGATATAGCACATGACAAAGAGTTAAAAAAAAACTACAGGATTACTTTCAGAATAAGCAGATATCACTTCACTGCATAATATTAAGCAGTAACAAGTACAAGCCATTGGATTTGAAAAATATAACTAAACTCATATTGAAGTGGAGCCTATGAAGAGGCTAAGCTCCAGGAGTAGAACCAAAAGGCCCTCCAGCTTCCATGGGCAACACCTATATGGACTTATATGTCCACAAAGTGATGTCAAACACATGGCTGAGTTGTACTGATATGTTCAGGACAACAGAAGGCTTAATCATGGTAAGAAAGCACGGACTGCTAATAACTCTTTTTAGATTCCAAAATGCATGTTTCAAAAAGGAGAACATTCCAAAACTATTAACATATATGGTAACACTTTGAGCATAATGCCAATTTGGAATTTCTACATGTGAGATTTCAATCAATATTTATTAAGTGCCTACTATGTGCCAGATACTGGGCTAAACGCTGATTTCTTCTCCAAGAAATAGTAAGAATGCAAAAAGGGAAATGGGGGAGAGAAAAAGGATTTATTATACAGCACCTGATCCAGTCCAGGAACAGAGCCTTAGCCACAAAGGAGGAAGAAAAAGAATTAAAATCATCACAGCATTCTATTAGTACTCACTAGTGCCTGGGTCAAATTTCTATTATTTACCAAACTACTATTATTTACCAGGCTTACTGAGAAAATTCAACACCTGATCTGCACTTTATTTTGTAACATGTCTGACATGGAAATATTCTGCATGACTACACATGTATAATCTATATTAAATTGTTTGCCTTCTCGAGGAGAGATAAAGAGATAAATAGAGTGAGGGAGGGAGATAATGGGTAACCCAAAATTAAAAAAAACAAATGTTAAAATGTTTGTTTATATGTAATTAGAAAAAATAAAAGAAAAGTTAAAGTTTAAAAGAAAGAAAAAACAACATGGCCACAGGGCCTTATATACAGTATGTGCTTAATAAATGCGTGTAGAATTGAACATAGAATCTATTTCAAATACAGCATATATCTATAGAGGCCAAAGCTTTAGACAAGCAATGGGTGGGGAACCTGTGGCCTTGAGGCCATATATGGCCTTCTAGGTCCTTGGGTGCAGCTTTTTGACCAAGTCCAAGTTTTACAGAACAGATCCTTTTGTTAAGGAGATTTGTTCTGTGAAGTCTGGATTCAGTCAAAGGGCCATACTTGAGGACCTGGAGGGCCACACGTGGCCTCAAAGCTGAAGCTCCCTACCTCTGAACTAGCATCATCTATAATTCTGTGCAAATTAAACATTCTTCCTTTGTTATGAATTAAAAATTCAGAACTCAAAATTCATCAATGGGCACTAACTACAATTAGCTATTTCAAAAGAGATCATAAAATCTAAGAGTATAAAAGAAATCTAAAGTATGCTAGATATATGACATGATCTAACAAGAACTGAACTTGGTTATACAAAAATCATCATGTACATACAAGGGACTGGCACATATATGAAAGGAAGAACTTACTGGTAATAAAGGCATATGCATGACAAAATAACTCCATAGAATTTTAAAAATTCTATCTGACAAAAGAAATGAGACAGACTAGAAAATTTAAGATCCTTAGATTCTAACTAAACAATTTTCCTATACTCAAAAACCAAAATGCCAAATACATAATCACAAAACGGTTACAAATATTATTATACTATCTATAGTTATGCTGCTTAAAAAAAAATCAAACAGGGCATATCTATAGAATTCCAAGACAGAATGAATTTAAAAAAAAAAACTTTTGAAATTAAAGCTAATAATTATGACAGTACCTACCATTTACATAACACTTTAAGGTTTGTAAAAGTGCTTTTCATATATTAATCTCACTTAATCCTTACAACCTCCCTGGAAGGTAGATACTATAATTATTATTGCTATTCCCATTTTATGGACAAGGAAATCAAGGCTCAAGAGAGATTAAACGACTTGCCTAGGATCACACGGCTAGTACATATCTGAAGCAGGATTTGAACTCAACTGCTCTTAAACTCAAGTCAAGCACTCTGGCCTTTGCCTCAGTTTCCTCATTTGTGAAATGGGGATAATAACAGCATCTACACCTCCCAGAGTTGCTGTAAGGCTAAAATGAGATACTTATGAAGCTCTTTGCAAACCTTAAACTGCGATATAAATGTTGGCTATTATTATTATTATCTACTATATCTTTTGGCTGCTAATAAAAGTCAATATAAAAGGTTAGATAATGGAATGGTGAAGAAACTTATCTTTTAAAAAATGCTTTCAGAATCTTACACCAATTCTGCACCAAGAAGCCAAGTGCCATCTCCACACACAGTAGGTACTTGATAACTATTTGATGAATGAATTAACAGACAGCAATCCTCTGAACCAATAATTCACTTGTGGAACTAGGTATCATTTGTTTAACTGTGTTACTCAGACAAATAAAATAGAATTTTTGTGCTCATGATCAAATGAGAATAAAGGAAATTATCCCTACCTCTAGTTTTCTGTTCCAATGCAAACTGTTTACCAATACCAAAGGGAATTAAAACTGATGTGGATTAAGGCATGAGAAGATTTTAACTCACTTTCAAGACATTCTGATTATAATACATAGTTCATAGTAAATGAAGAAAAAAAGGGTAGCATTTATTTATGGTTCTTGTCAAGGAAGAAACCTATGCTCTCATAATGAACCTTGCCAAAATTAAAAATATTCAACCCTGAACGCTGTTTGAGTTTAAATGGAAAGAATTGAATTAGAGATCATAGTACAGCGGAAAGTGCACTGTAGTTATTCAACAGATCTAGGTTCAAATAGTGAGTCTGCTATCTACTACCCGAATGAATACGAAATATCAGTTCATCTTTTTGGGTCTGTTTAATCATCTATAAAACGGGGACTTTTAGACTAGTTGATCTTTACATTTTTCTCTAAATCCTATGATCTTATCAACAGACACTATCACCCGACTTTTCCTCAAATGATATTTTTAAAAACTATATCATTTTATTATAGAAACATTTATACATAACATATCAATACGGATCCTGTAAGAATACACATAATTCTCATTCTCACTAAATGATATGCAAAATTCTAGTAACTAAGTCAAATGAGATCTGAATTAGAATATCCTGAAAACATAACGCAATTCTTATTCAAGCATATAAAACTTGTAGTACTAGTTTATAATAGATATAAGTATAGTGGAAGTAAAAGAATTACCATTTTCTTTTCGTAACCTTGTTATGAACTTCTTAGGAGGTATTACTCCAACCTTTTTCTTCTGAGTGGCTATACTGTGAAAGAGATCTGCTAAGCACGTAAGAAGATTCTCTTTCTTCCTAGGTTGACTCTTGTAAGCTAGAACTTTTTCCCGAAATGGACGGCAAAAATAAAGTGCTTGTAGAACTGAATTGCAGTAGCAGGTGTTTCCAAACTAGAACATAAAGGAAAAAGTCTCTGTTAGCTTCACTGATCAAAGTAGTTCTCCAAAA
Source organism: Phalanger gymnotis (assembly GCA_028646595.1). Lineage (NCBI taxonomy): Eukaryota > Metazoa > Chordata > Mammalia > Diprotodontia > Phalangeridae > Phalanger > Phalanger gymnotis. Next base: position 6,959 of record JAQQSZ010006129.1, on the reverse strand, counting down.
GATTGTCTTAGGTCTGGCTTTAGAAGGGGAAAAAGAGACAAGTTGCTAAAATGTGAGTTTCAGTATTAGAGGATCTTGTCTATTTTGACAAACTGATTTTGATGATTTTTCTTAATTTCCGGTTCATAACATAAGTACTTGAAAAAGAAAGCAGTCACACCCCAAATCGAAAAACACTTTATAGTAAGTTATCTACAATAAAATTCAGAACTATTTCCTAAAATCATTTAGCAAACTCTCCAAGTGGCTTTTCAGCCATATGTCTTAATGTTCAGTCTGTAGTCAAGTTGCTCACCTTTATTTATCTACCTCATTCACCTCCTTGATCAGCAAATGATGATAAAGCAAAAAAGGGGTTGTGTTAAGTATACCTTAAAGCTGACATCCTCATCCAATGACTACTTATTATATTTACTTATTCCCTATGACCCAGAAATTACCTTTTACCTCAGAAATGACAATAAATATGAACTTATTCAGAAGGGCACTAGAATTCAACTAATTTCAAAAAAAAGCATAAGTATTGGGTGAATAAAGGGATTGATTTAAGAAAGTAGAGAAAATTGAACCTTAGGTAGTAATAATAAAAACATTTTTATTATATATATGCAAATATGTATATACACACACATTTAAAAATATTACATTTAACGTGTTTAGAATGACCAAAATGTTTAAAATAGAACATATTTCCCCCTATCTTTCTTACCTTTCCTCCCACCCTATCTCACCACTCTCCAAACGTTAATTAACCCTTTTGGAACTTTCCTATAACTATCTAGGGCACCGTCATCTTCCCAGCAACCTAGACTCACGACCTCAGTTGTCACTCTCGATTCATCATTCTCACTCACCCACATATCCAATCTACTGCCAAATCTTGTCCCTGTGACATTCGTGTATCTTGAATTTGTGTTCCTTTCTTTCCATTCTTACAGCCTTAACCCTGGTTCACAACTAGGTCTTCATCCCTTCTCACTCAAAACTAAAAAAGCTTTCTAAATGGCCTCTCTGATTCAAATCCATTCCAATTATCTTCCATAAAGCTATGTATTTTCCTAAAGCATAGCTCTTACCATATAACCCCTTCTCAATGAGTTCTAGGGGTTCTTGATTTTCTCTAGTACCAAATATTAAGTCCTCTGTTTGGCATTTAAAGTCATTTACAAACTGATCCTTTCCTACTCTTGTAATTGCATCAACTTACTCTTCTCCATGCTCTTGCCTATTTAAAGGTCCTTAAACAGAACACTCCATTTCCAGTTTCTACATTTTTATACTAGCTGCCCTCTCATGCCAGGAATTCTCTGCCTCTTAATTCCACTTCTTGGTTCACTGGCTTTCTTTAAGAGTCAGCTTAAAGCCTGCCTTCTGTAGGTCTTCATGGTTTCACTGGCTATTAATATCTCCCCTTCCAGACTTCACTTTCCAATTACTCTGTACATCTCTTGATCTCTTGCACCAACTTAATAATTACATGTTGTCTCCCTGAGGGCAGGGACTGTGCTGGTTTTTTGTTTGTTTTTGTTTTGGGGTTGTTGGGTTTTTTTAAGTTTGGCGGGGGGGGGGGGGGGGGGGGGGGGGGTTTGGTTTTGTCATTTTTTTGTCTTCTTCCCCAGCACTTAGTAGTATTTCACATATAGTAAGTACTTAATAAGTGCTTGCTGCTTCACCAACTAGGCAGACTAAATAATCCATGAAGTAACAAGAAGTTTAAATAATCATAAATAACAATTTCCAATATCATTATTTAACAGAAAGTTCTCTCTCCAAAGTTGCCAATGTAATTGCTGAGTCTAATTTATGGCCTTTTTCTCAGTTCTCTTCCCCTTGAACTGTCACCCTTGACACTGTCAATTGCATTCTTTTTCTGGATACTCTGCTCTCCACGTTTTTTTGCAACCAAAATCTACCTACCTACAAAGACTCATATTTATGTTCTTTTTTAATGAAAATGTTATTGTGTACCACTGCCCTTTAATTAACGATTGCTTCAAAAATTCGTTCAAACTGCAAAATCCAAATATAAGTAGGGTTTCCCCATCTCTCTTTTCTAGAACTAAATTTCCACCTCATTTTCTTTGGAATTTTCTGTAAAGTTTTTTGCACAGTGCAAAGTTTGAACAATTTAGACTATAACAAAGCAGCAGCTATCTTTAGGAGGCAACTAAATCTCTATAATACTGGAATAAAGCTCTTTTACAACAAAGTGGAATTTAGCAAAATTTTGTTAATATCCAACTGATGTAGAACCTATATTTTAGGAGATCTAACATCACAAACTACAGAACAGAAGAGAATGACCAAAATGATGAGCAGTTTTGGGAGCCATGCCATATGAAAATCATTTGAGACAACTAGACATGTTTAACTCAAATAAAAGAAGTCTCTGGGGCAGAGTGAAGGAAAAACAGAGGACATAAGCATTGTCTTCAAATATCTAAGAGGCTGCTATAAGGAAAAATTGTAAAATTATAGAATCAGAGTGAGTGGAATGCTGAAATACTAAAGCCCCCTCAGTATGGGAGAGGATCTTACCTCTCCTACCATCTACCCCCACCCTGCACCCCTTCTATATTTTTTAGAAACTTTTTCTGAGAAAGTAGAGATAAGAAACTACATCAGTAGAAAGACATATGCAAGGTCCTGTTTATCTAGCTTTTACTCCCTTTTCCCTGGTCTCACGCCTGTCTTTTTGTTCTTTGTTCTCTGTTGCTGGGAAAAGATTCTGTGTTTAGAATGTGAGCTCCAAATCCAGTCAATGGGAACAGGAGCCAGTACGGGCTGGGGGAACTCTGTGTTAGGGTCTATATAACTTGCTTTGAGCTGTATGCAAGACACACACACTTGCTGGCATCATCTTGGGCCATGCTGCGTGTGTCCTTTCTCATGAGAAAGCAATAAACTCCTTTTTCCTTTTTCTCAAGAATAGTCTCTGTTTATTTTTAATGTGAGTAGTGGTCTCAGACCCACACAAGAGTTTGATTAGGGAGGTCAAAATTCTTCTAGTCTAACCTATTATTTGAGTAAAAATTTTCTCAACAATATCCCCCAATAAATGATCATCTAGAAAATGTGAAAAACAGCCTTCAGCAGTTACATGGTTTTTTTTTAGCAGTTATATATTTCAATGATAAAACAACTTTCCTCTTTTCTAAGGGAATGAGGGTATTTGAATTAAGCAAGTTCTCCTCCTGAATATCATGATAACACAGACTGTATGGAATGAATTTAAATAGCAATATTTAACTACAATCATATACTTTATAATTGATCTGGCCTATATATTCTTTTAAAAACATTTTGAAAGGTTGATCATTCCAGTTTAAGAAATTCCTTCACAAAATCCTGCTATGATGCTTCATTTTGTATGGAGGTGACACTGGGTTATTTAAGACTATGTCAACAGTGACAGTTATGAAAGAATCTCCCAAGTTTGAGTACTGCTCCAGCAAATAAGACAATGACAACTTTAATCAGAACTGCCTAGTTAGGTATGGAAAGGCTTATCACCAGAAAACTGGCCATCTGGTGATGAATTCTTTGATCATGGCAACACAAAGAAAAATGGCACTCAGTTCTGTGTGATCTCCTTCAACCTCTTTAGTAAACGTACTAGGGTAGTGAAAAAGGGAACGAATGTTGCTAAAAATGACATAATTTGTACTCGAAATGTCTTTGTTCAATGACAGCCAAGTAGATACAATAATGGAGGAACTAAATCATATCATTTTTGACATTCTTTCTATAAATGAAACCTGAAGACGAACTAAGTAGCAGCTAGATGGATGGAGGGGGTCACAGACTCTATCTGGATAGGCAAACAGAGGAATTGGCAGAATTGGTCTTATTTTGCCCCAAAAGGCAAGAAACAAAATTTTATAGGATATTAGGTCATACAATGCTCTGGAAAAGCATCTGCAAAAACAAAATCTGACAAAATACCATGAAAATAGCTGCAGCTTATGTGTTAATACCTCTTAGAGGGAATGAATCACTGAAAAATTTTAAGAACTCAGTAAGACTCTCCAAATTAAATCAATATATATTCCTATGTTCGGTGGATTAATTCAAAGGTAGACATAGAAAAAAATATCCTTTTAGAATAAGAAAATGAGACCAAAAGCCGTACAAAAACCATACAAAGATTGTACAAAAGTTTAAAGTTTACACATGATAAATACTTTTTGCAAGAAAATAAACAAGTTGCTGGACATAGTGAGCACCAGACATCACACACAAAAAAAATTAAATCATATTTGATGGAAAATGACAATTCCAAATTGATGTGGGAATCATTCCAGAATCAATTGTCTTTGTACATACAGATGATCAATGCTGTTAAAGATAAAGTTTAATTTAAAATACAAATAGTGGAAATACAAAATAAAATACAAAAGTAGAAATAAAATGATTTTTAAAAAGATCTGGCATGCAATTAAAACAACTCCAAACTAAACCATTTAAGCAAAAACTAGGAAACAGATGGAAAAAAGGCCATTAACAGGAGAATGATCTACAAAAATCTATCCATTGTAAATCAACTGCCCTAACAAGGAGATCAAAAGAGCCTAGAAATCACCCCAACAAGCATCTGACTTATTTGTCTACCAGCAAAATATGATGCCCAAGAGAAATACTGTCTTAGAAAATAAATAATAGTAATAAAAATAGCATTTTTTTCTTTGCTTTTTGGCAGGGCAATTGGGGTTAAGTGACTTGCCCAAGGTCATACAGTTAGTACATGTGTCAAGTGTCTCAGGCCGAATTTGAACTCCAGTCCTGTCCTCCTGACTCCAGCTGCCCCCAAAATAGCATTTCTATAGCAATTTAAGGTTCTGCAAAGTGGCTTACATACATTATCATTAGATCTTCATAACCCTGGTTGAGGTAATACTATTATTGTTCCTATTTTAAAGTTTGGGAAAATGAAGCTAAGTGAGGTTAACTAACTTGCCCAGGGTGATACAGGTAACGACTGAGGCAGAACTCAATCTCAGATCACACTCCTAGTCTACTGTTCTATTCACTATGCCGTCCAACTCCTCAAAATAAATTTATAAAATCTTTGAAGTGGGAAAGTAAATGAATAAGAGCTACAATTCTTAATATCAAGAAGCAAAGGAGGGAAATGAGACAACTAAAAAAACTCATTTTAATGGCATTTAAGGATCAAACTGGGTAACCAAAGACATAAAAACTGGGAAAGATCTGCAAAGATAGGTAAATCAACTATTTATACCATAAAGATCAATGGAACCAGAACGTGAGGTCTCTAACGTTATATTCTCAGATGACAGTCAACGGAAGTAGACACTGAAGAAAACAAGGATAGGAAAACAAACTACGGTTATCCCTTCCACATCCTAGGAATTAGGGGAGTGACGTCCCTACAATGTGGAAAATCCATGTGCAATTTTTTGGCCTTCCCTTCACATCTGAGATGTCTGATTTTTTTCTTTTTCTTTTATGGAGTGTTTACAGTACTTATTGCAAAATCTGGGTAGATATTATACAATACTACACATATATTTTATGCATTCCTGAATTTCTAAACTTTTTCTGTGTCATCTGCTGGCTTTCACACGTCATCTGCATCCTCCACAAAACTCCCCCAAAATTGCCATTTAATTTGTTATGCTGATCTGCAACATATTGAAACCACAATGGGGAAAGTCACAATGTGGAAGGGATAACTGTAAACAAGATCAAGTATACACTATGCAAGTTCATACTGTAAGTGACAGTTAAGCATTGAGATCAATTCTCAAGGTATCTGAAAAAAATCTTGGACCTTTTTGCCACCAAAACAAAATGACAGCCATTAGGAATAACTAGCTACTTACCCACATGATGAGCTTCCTATGAACACACATTTCTTTTAGAATAAAGCATGCAAAGACATTATTAAAGGAGTGGGGGAAAGGAAAAGGATCTATTCGTACAAAAATATTTATAGCAGCTCTTTTTGTGGTGGCAAAGAACTGGAAACAGAGGGCATGCCCATCAATAAGAAATGGCTGAACAAAGTGGACTGTTACGGAATTCTATTGCGCTAGAAGAAATGACAAGCGGGGGGCGGAGCCAAGATGGCAGCTGGAAAGCAGGGACTGGCACGCGCTTCTCGCCAAGTCCCTCCAAAAACCTATTAAAAAATGGCTCTAAACCAATTCTGCAGGACACACAAAATAGCAGAAGGAAGCAGGGCTCCAGCCCAGGACAGCCTGGATGGTCTCTGGGTAAGGTCTTTCGCACATGGAGCTGGGAGCAGAGTGGAGGGGAACAGAGCCCAGCATGGGCAGCGCAGACCATACAGAGCAGGAGCCGGGCGAAACGTGCCCTAGCGCCCTGAATCAGTGAGCTGAAGCAGTTACCAGACTTTTCAACCCACAAACACCAAAGACAACAGAGAAGGTTAGTGGGAAAAGCTGCTGGGGACAGAGTGTAAAAAGGAGTTCTCAGTTCGGCCACTGCCCCCGGGGGCAGTGGAGGTTGGGCAGCTACAAAACTACAGCTGCAGTTGCTTCTGGCCCCAGGCCCACGTGGTGGGATGAATTAAGTGGTGGATCACAGCAGGAGTGCAGAGCCTGCTGAAGATCTAAGTCCAGTCCAGGTTGGGGGTTCTTGGGGAAGGAGAAGTGTTGGTGTGGCAGAGCTGGCACATCCCTCCCAAGCTTGGAACATAGAACTCTTTAGTCTACAAGCAGTCATACCCCGTTGAAAAACTCAAGGGTCAAGTAAGTTGGCTGGGAAAATGGCCAGGCAGCAAAAACACACCCAGATTCAGTCTCCGACTTTGGAATCTTTCTTTGGTGACAAAGAAGACCAAAACATACAGCCAGAAGAAGTCAACAAAGTCAAAGAGATCAAAACAAAAGCCTCCAAGAAAAACATGAACTGGTCTCAGGCCATGGAAGAGCTCAAAAAGGACTTAGAAAAGCAAGTTAGAGAAGTAGAGG
>JAQQSZ010006128.1:0-13682 GCA_028646595.1 Phalanger gymnotis | reverse complement strand
TGATTTTCTGTCATCCTTCTCATTTCTCTTCCCAATTTTTCCTCTACTTCTCTAACTTGCTTTTCCAAATCCTTTTTGAGCTCTTCCATGGCCTGAGACCAGTTCGTGTTTTTCTTGGAGGCTTTTGTTGTAGGCTCTTTGACTTTGTTGACTTCTTCTGGCTGTATGTTTTGGTATTCTTTGTCACCAAAGAAGGATTCCAGAGTCTGAGACTGAATCTGGGTGCGTTTTCGCTGCCTGGCCATGTTCCCAGCCAACTCACTTGACCCTTGAGTTTTTCAGCAAGGTATGACAGCTTGTAGACTAAAGAGTTCTATGTTCCAAGCTTGGGGGGATGTGCCAGCTCTGCCACACCAGCACTCCTCCTTCCCCAAGAACCCCCAACCTGGACCGGACTTAGATGTTCAGCAGGCTCTTCACTCCTGCTCTGATCCACCACTTAATTCCTCCCACCAGGTGGGCCTGGGGCCAGAAGCAACTGCATGTGTAGTTCTGTAGCTGCCCCACCTCTGCTGCCCCTGGGGCAGTGACTGAACTGCAAACTATCCCCAGCAGCTTTTCACACCAACCTACTCTGTCCTTAGTGTTTGTGGGTTGAGAAGTCTGGTAACTGCTGCAGCTCACTGATTCAGGGTGCTAGAGCACGCTCCACCTGGCTCCCGGTCTGGTCGGTCCGCACCACCCACGCTGGACTCCACTCCACTCAACTCCACTCCCCTCCACTCTCCTACTCTCCCAGTTCTGCGTGGGACAGACCCCACCCAGAAACCATCCAGGATGTCCTGGACTAGAGCCCTGCTTCCCTATGCTATTTTGTGTGTTCTACAGTTCTAGAATTGGTTCAGAGCCATTTTTTGTAGGGTTTTGGAAAGACTTGGTGGGGAGCTCCCGCTAGTCCCTGCTTTCCAGCCGCCATCTTGGCTCTGGCCACCTTATTCACTTCATTTTAAATGAGCTCAATTCCATTCCATTCACGCGTTCACAATGCAATAGAGGAGATAACAAATTTTGTTATATCTTACGTTATCATTAATAGTAATAATAATAATAATAATAATAATATGCCCGAGCACACTTTCGGTGGATATGATTTCCATCAAGTGACCAATTAAAAATCTTATATTTTAAAACTTGTTAGGTATTTTCAGCCTTTGTTTCTCTACATTAATAATTCTAATCCCTTTATCTCGTCCTTATTTTTAGATTTCCCCTTATACTTCTTTGATTTCCTTCAAAGCTCAGCTCAAGCACCACCTCCTACAGAAATTTTTCCTCATACTCTCTACTCTAAGCTACTAATGCCTTCCATTCCCAAATTTCCTTTCATTCATTTTCATAAATGAAATATATAGAAAAACCGAGCATAAACATTGTGACATATCACAATTAATTGCTGGACCCAGGAGTTTAAGTCTTGTTGATGCAATCCAATGGCATATATGTATACATATATGTGTATATATATATACGTATACATATATATATGTATATGTGGCTAGGTGCATTATTCTATAAGGACATGTTCTCTCTCCCATTAGAACAGAAGCTCCCTGAAGGGAGAGAATATTTCACTTCCGTCTGTGCAGCCTCACCGCCTCGCGCAGTGCCTGCCACATAATATACACTTAATAAATACTTGCCAATTAATTGATTGATAGGCAGGAAAGGCTTTATATAATATCAGATTATTATGTTAGAGAGGAAGAGAAAGGAGTAAGTATTTATACCATATCTACTATGTGCCAGGCACTTTGTCAAGCACTTTACAAATATTATTCCATTTGATCCTTACAACAACCCTGCCAAGTAGGTGCTATTATCATTCCCATTTTACAGTAGAAAAAACTGAGACAAAACAAAAAAAAGACCAAGTGACTTATCCGGAGTCACATGACTGCTAAGTGCCTGAGGCCAGATGTGAATTTAGGTCTTCCTGACTCCAGGCCCAGCGCTCTCTCCACTGTGCCACCTTGTCGCTTCAGAATACAGTTGCCTTATGGCATCCTGCTTTATGTGCAAACATGAAGAAGATTATAGAAGCAAAGACATACAGGCTCATTCCTTCTACAAGCACCTATTTCACTTTGGGACAACTCTGATTGTCAGGAAGCCCAACTGAGGAACCAAGAGAGATCTTTAAAAAGAAAATTTTTCAAATTTATGGAATCTACCTTCATAAAATGAAATAGCTCCCCCCCCTAGTTACCACATCTCACTTCGCATGACATCAGAGAGTGTCTCTTAGGGTGGCAGTGGGGCTTCCCCGATGGGAAGCTGGGGAGTTTCCTAGGAGATAATGGAATGTGGAACTAGGCTGAACTCCTTTATTTGTATTTGTACAACCTCTTCCCTTTCTGTGCTGCTATCCTCTTGGTGCCCCCCACGTCCCCATTGTTGCTTTATTTAGTGATGTATAACTACCCTTGTCACCAAATGCCCCACCCACAATTCTTTCTACAACCTAAAATTAGAATCATTCATTTTTAGACATGGGAGGGCCCCTAGAGCTCTAGTCTAACCTCTTCTTTTTATAGATGAGGAAACAGAATCAGAGAGATTAAGTGACTAATAAATCATGAATGAGAATAACCTTCTTGAGGGCAGGGACTGTCTTTCATTTTGCTTGTACAGTTATCCCTTCCACATCCTGGGGGTCCAGAGCATAGCCCTCGTGAAATTTGGAAATCCACAGAAAATTTTTTGCCCCTCCCTTTATACCTGAGAAGAAATCTGAATTTTTTTCTTTTTCTTTTATGGGGTATTTACAATACCTTATTGTAAGATTTGGGTTAAGTATTTGGTCATAGGCTTCTTTACATAATATTATACATATATTTTATACACTTCTGAGTTTCTAAACTATCCCTGTGTTGTCTGCTGGCCTTCATGTCTGTGGCTTCTGCAAAACTCCCCCAAAATTCCCATTTAATTTCTTATGCTGATCCATAATATATCAAATCCATAATGGGGAAAATCACAATGTAGAAGAGATAATTGTATTTATCTCCTCATCATTTAACATGGTGCCTGACACATAGTGGGCACTTAATAAATGCTGTCTTTCAAAGGAAACAAAGGTTCCTTCCTTCACAGAAGTGAAGCCTGGAGCAAGTGGAAAGACAGCCACATGGAAAGAAAGAACTTAATATGAATCTGAACATAACAACTTGAGCTCTAACATCCCATTTGGCCTGGGATCATGGCTTCAAAAGCTGTGAAGCTTCAGTGTTCATTCACACTTGAGAGATTAGTAGTCTTTTACCTGCTGGGATTGAAAGAGAAGCTGGTTTAGAGAGAAAGCCTTTATACTCTAAGCCTGGACACCAGTGCCATGAGTTTCAAGTAACTATGTTCCTTTTTCACTATTTTAAAGACACAGAAGATTTATGTAGGGTGTTGGCTAGTGCTCTCCTCAAGGCATAGTAGATGATAGTCATTGGCTTATGTTCCTTTGCTAGTCAGCTTAATTAAATGCCTTTTGCTTTTGAATTCATGTGTCATTTGGCAGGTTCTGGCACAGAGATGTACTGTTGGGGGCTCAAGGCCTGTTTTTAAATAGATGATGTTCCAAAGAGAACTCTGAAGATGGATGCAATAGTTAAGAAGTGTTCTAAAGATAAGAAAATGTAAAATGGTTGTTTCCATTGGGCCTGCATCCCAGAAAAATAGAGCCACAAACATTATGACATATCATAATTGGACCCAGGAGTTTAAGTCTTGTTGATGCAATCCAATTGCTTGAATATTTATTTGGAAAACTTTCCATTTTAGGCAACATTTCCTACGTGGGTGATTAGGATACTAAAAATTCACAAAAGGAAAAGCTGTCTCAAATATTTCACCTAATAAGAATTGTATAGCTGTAGTTGATATGCCACAAATTCTGAATTGGGGAAGGTGTATGTCTCATATTTTTCCCCCAGATCTATGGTGTCTTTGGTATAGAAAACAACTCCCAGTGAGAAAAAATCCTTCAATGCAAATAAGCGACTTAGAGTATCAAAGAACAGCTGAGAACTAATGTGAGGTTAGGGCTAGAGCAGGGTTAGGGCACCTGCAGCCTAGAGGGCACATGTGGCCCTCTAGGTCCTCAAGTACAGACCTGAATTCAAAGGGCCACACTTGAGGACCTAAAGGGCCACATGTGGCCCCGAGGCCACGGGTTCCCCACCCCTGGACTAGAGGCTACAAACAGTACGCACCAGAGACAAGACTTGAATTGTCCTTATATATCATTGCTAATATAGGAAACAAGCAAACTCAGCTGATAAATTTTCTCTCTTCTTCATTCCTGTCCCTCTCTTCTTCCTTAGTCTTCTCTCTTGCCTTCTCATTCTGACCTCCTTCTCCAATAGAATCATCTTCATTAAGTCTGTCAATAAGTATTTTATTGAATGCATACTATGAAGTAGGCAAAGAAAGGTAAATAGAGATCCTGCCCTCAAGGAACTTACATTCTAAAAGGGGAGAGAACCTGTGTAACTATATTTATACAAGTTGTATACAGAGTATTGGAAGGTAATTTGAGAGGGCTGGGTGCTTATAGCTGAGGGGACAAGGATAGGTACACTGAAGAGAAGGGATGGGAAATGAGTCAGGGAAGGCCAGAGAAGCTAAAAGATGGGGTGAGGGAGTAGAAAATTCTGGGCTAAAGGCATAGATACTTTCAGAGAACAAATACTTGTGTGATATAAAATAATTAAACCCAAACAGTAACAAGTCAGTTTTCTGTTTTTCCTTTTCTATAGAGACATTTCTTTGGACAGTACTTGACATGCAGCTTAAGTCTGCTATGTGCATCAAATGCAGATTGAGGTTTTGGCAATTTACACATAAAACCATTGGTCAGAGAGATAAACTCATGTTGGAGGACAGCAAGGATGGGGAGTACCAACATTACAACATTCCTTCTAGAAAAAGGTCATCCTGGCCTTTTTTTTTTATCATCGGAATTTAAAAGGAAGAAAGAAATAAATACCTTGGTGAATTTACAGGATAAAACAGAATCACAAAATTTAATAACAAACAGAGACCAGAGTTAAATATCTGTTGTTTAACTGGCTTAGAGCCACTGAACACCAACATTAAAAATGAGCTTGTTCACAATGAATGACAATTGGGTCATGAGTGAGAGAACTATAACTGTTCTAGGTGAACTTCCAAGGAAATTCTCTCTTTATCTTTTAATTGCTGCTACAATTCACTTTTCAATCTGGCCAAATCTATATTGGTTTTCTTGTTGTGTCTAATTCATGCCTGAAAAGTTTTCTTAATTTCACTGTACTTGAAAGCTTCATCTTCTCCTGACGATTAATCAGCAGCCGTTCTTGATGTCAATGATCGGAGCTATATTCCACTTTTATCCCCCTCAATCAACCAAAGCAAACAACCAAAAAACATTAATTTAAGTGCCTTTTTTGTGCCAGGGACACTGCTAGGTACTTTCCCTCCTTTGCTTTTTAGCTCTCTTTTATATATTGTCTTCCCCTATTAGAACATAAGCTCTACGAGGGCGGGGACTATCTTTTTGCTTGTATATGTATCTCCAGCACTAAGCGGTATGCCTGGAATATAGAAAATTCTTAGTGAACACTTGCTGACTGACAAAAGTGAGACAGTCCCTGCCCTCAAGGAGTTTATAATTTACACAGGGAAGGAAATATTTGTTTTTGATAAATACAGAATATATACCCAGAAAAAAATACACAATTATGGGGGTGGGGACGGGAACAAGAGGAAGAGCCCAGTGAGTATGTGGTGGTTGCTAAATAGGACGCAGAACATGGGAACTGGAAGGGCTTAGAGATGACCTTGTCCAGTCTGCTTATTTTGTAGGGGAAGAACCCAAGATCACAAAACCAATACTTTCCCATAATTGCTCATTGATTGACTTCCTATAAGGAGGAAATCAAAAGGTGATCCAACCTCATGGACATTTACTTGGTCCCAGAGTTGGACCCTGTCGGGTGGGGAGAGTCCCAAAGTGGACACATGGTTCAGGTCCATTGGTCTTTGGGCTGTTTGGAAAAAAAAAACTTCAATTCCCTGCTCACTCCCAAGTGACAGGGTTGGAAAAAAGTATATCATATTAGCCATTCAGAAAGGAACAAAGAAACTAACTTTCCTCTGGCGTCCCAGATGTCTGGGTAGACGTGAAAGTGAGTTTCAGTCATCATTCCCCTCAACCCATGACATGATAAGAGACAGACCATCATTTCTAAGTGAAGGTGAGGCCATGAGAAGTGGGGGAAGGCAAAGATGAGAGGAGAAGGAACATAGTCTTTTGAGAGGTGGGTAGCAGGGCATTTCTGAGCAACTAGCCTAATAGAATTGCATCAGTCACTCTAGCAAATCTCTTCAGAGGTGAGTTGGCTGAATAGAACTCTGAACCCGCTCAGTTCTCTGTGGTCCCAAAGCATTTATGCATCTACTGGGAAGCATCTCAGTAAAAGTCAAGGTCTTCTTTTCAATGTCCCTATATAAATTTCTTATCTCCTTAAGCCCTTTAGCCAATTCAATTTTTCTTTTTCTTTCTCTTTCTTCCTTCCTTCTTTCTTCCTTCTTTTCTTTCTCTTTTTTCCTTTCTTTCTTTCTTTCTTTCTTTCTTTTTCTTTCTCTTTCTCCTTTTCTCTCTTCCTCTCTTTTCTCTTTTTCTTCCTTCCATTCTTCCTTGCTTCCTTCTTTCTTTCTTTTTTTCTTTCCTTCATCCTTCCTTCCTTCCTTCTTTCCTTCCTTTCTTTCTCTCTCTCTTTCTTCCTTTCTCTTTCTTTCTTTCTTTCTTTCTTTCTTTCTTTCTTTCTTTCTTTCTTTCTTTCTTTCTTTCTTTCTTTCTTTCTTTCTTTCTTTCTTTCTTTCTTTCTTTCTTTCTTTCTTTCTTTCTTTCCTGTGTCCTCTTGTCTCACTCAGGAAGTATAGTGGCCACTTATTGGCTCAACCTCACCATTGAACAGCACTAGAGCTTTGATCTGCTCTGTTTGTCCCTCCTTAAGCAGCCTGGTACAACCCACCCTCCACTCTTGGGGGTTTCCCATATTGGTGGGGGATTACATTGGTGGAGAACACCTAATCAGCTTAGCCCACTGCAGCTCAGACCTCCTGAGCTCAAGCAATCCATCAGCTTCAGCCTCCCTAGTAACAGGGAACAGGGACGACAGTTGCTTTCAGTCAGTCAGTCAGTCAATCAGTCAGTCAATCAACCAACATTCATTTATTTGTGCCTTCTATATGCCAGGGACTGATGCTTCCACATCCCCCTACCCCAACCCCCTTGCTTTTCAGCTCTCATATTTGTTTTGTATGGCCAGGCCTGACCAATTCAATTCAATTTAATACATATTTATTAAGTGTCTATTGTATGTCAAGCTCTGGGCCCAGGCTGAGGGAGAGGGAGGATTGTGGGGGAATACAAAGATGGAGATGACACAGCTGCTACCATCTAGGATGTCAAATAAGTCTAGGACACAAATTACTCTAACACTAATTAGAATATGCTATGTTCCACAAAAGAAGTGCAAGCAGTGACATGGGGAAGGAAGGACATCCATGTGCATCAAATTAGGCTAATCAGGGAAGGCTTCATGAAAGGGATACCATTTCACATGGGCCCTGAAGCAAGGGTATTATTTGGAGGAGGGGGGAGAATATAGAGGGAGACATAGGAAATGATGGGAACACACCGTAGGCTGTGTTCAGGGGCCAATGAGTAATACAGTAGAATCCTGAAGTGGACTAGAAAGACATAGATCATAGAATGCCATGTCTGGAAGGCTCTTCTGAGGTCATTTTGTCCAACCCCATCATTTTACAGGGAAGGAGACAGAGAGGACAAATAACTTGCTAATGGTCACAGAGCTGGCTAGTGGCTGAGCTGGGATTAGAACCAAGGTCTTCTGACTTCCAGGTCAGCTCTAGAAGTACAATTGGAAGTTGCTATTGTTTTTTTTAAAATAAGACAATATCTTTTACTTCCAATACTATAAATGGCCAGGCTCTCAAGCTTGTCCACAAAAGCCTATGAAATACTACATGTTTTTAAATGAAGAATAGTAAACAACAATAGTGCTCAAATCATAGCAATAAATTAAATCAATCAACCAGCACTGGGGATACAAAGAAAGAAAAATTAGTCCCTGCCCTCAAGAAGCTTACATTCTACTGGAAGGAGACACCATGTACATGTATAAAAAATAGGAAAACAGTAATATTGAATAAGAAATAATTTGCTTATTTACTTCCTTTGAATGCTGGTGGCTGAGGAAAATAGCTTTAATTAGACAAGGATAGATGCATAGATGAGATATGGAGATTCTCAAATAACTTTCAAGGGCTTTAGAGGTCGATGGCATTGGTATTTATTGTATGAAATTTCTCTTCAAACTCTTGACTTTTATTTTCCTTAGCACGGGGCTTTCACCAGTATTATTCTTATCTGATGTGATTAGACTCTATTTGGGGATCACGAATGTAACAAAGAAGAGGTAAAAGGGAACAGATGGAGAAAAGGGAGCGAACTTTTTGTGTAGAAATTGGGCAGGAGTTGAAAGAGACAAGAAGGACAGAGAGGGTTAAAGAGAATATGTGTACTCATGAGGAAGTGATTGCCTAAACTATTGAAAGACAGGAAAAAGTGAGGCGGCCTGGGCCTCCTGGGGGAGGTTTGGTGGAGGAAGGATGTGGCGAAGAAGATTTGGGTCAGACAATTCCCCTCGCTGGCCATCAGCCCAGGATAGCTTGGTTACTGTCCCAAAATGGGTCAGTGGGGGAGAAAGAAAGTTGTTCCCTGTTTCCTGATCTTGAGTGCCAACCAACAGGAGAGGACCCAAGGGCACAGAGATAAAACAAGATTGTTCCTATCTCCTCTCTCTGACCTAAGGGTCATGCAAGGAAGATACCATCCTAGCTGGTTAGAGTCATAGCTAGCAGGAGGTAATTTTGACCAGAAGCAATCAGGGAATTCAGATAGAAAAGAACTTTAGATCTCTAGAGATTAAAGTAGGGAGAAGTGTCAAAGTTTTGTCCTAGTCTAGAGAGGGTAAGCAAGGCAGTCTATTCAGAAGAACCATTCCCTCATGGGTCAGGCCCTAGAGCAGGGACCAGTATGTTCCTAAAGCATAAGTTGGTTCTTTAAAACTAATATTTTCTGTAGATACAAATTCCACTCTAGGTCAGTTCATGACGAATCAATCCTGTTTATCTTCTCTCTCGCCAAAGCGGTGCCTAGGTAATGTGCTTCTCACTAGAGTAATCAATTCCCACTGAAAATACTGGAGTTTGGATGCACACTTCTGCTCTTTGAAAAATTTTATATTTATTGGTTTTTTTAAATTTATGCTCCCACCCGCATTAGAACCCTCCCCATAGCAAGTAAATAACCAACCAAAACAAATTGATCGTATCTGAAAACGTATTTCTCATTCTGCAAAATTCATCTACCATTTCTCTTCTGAGAATCAGGAGGCATATTTCAAAATCAGTCCTCTGAGATTAGGATTAGTCACTCCATTTATAGAGTTCTGATGTCATTTGTTGTTTTCATTTATGTGATTATAGTTCTTTTTTGAAAATAACATATTTATTATATACTTAAAACTGTTTGGATATAACAGAACTTCATTTTTCCCATATAATTCTATTTTCCTCTCAAACACCGTTCATGGAAACTTTTTCTTTGTGTATGTGATTGTGAAATTAAAATTTTAAAAAATGCTCTAGTCTCATAATCAGACAGAAATAAAAATAAATTATGTGATAATTTCATCAAAATAGTAGGATATCAAGTTAATTCATTAGTCTTTATATTACTGCCAAAATTTAGAATGAAGGGATATAAAAAGACATTTTTTAAAAAATAAATATAAAATATACAAACACTTTTAAGGATCAAATCTTTTTTTATAAATGTATTTTTTATTTTTAGTTTATAACACTCAGTTCCACAAGTTTTGGGGTTCCAAATTTTCTCTCCCTCCCTCTCCTCCCCCTGCCCCCCAAGATGGCATATAATCTAATGTAGGTTCTACATATACCTTCACATTGAACTTATTTATATGGTGGTCCAATTGTAAAGAAGAATTATAACCAATGGAATGACTCATGAGAAAGGAGGGGAAAAAAAAGGAAAAAAAGAGAGCAAAAAGTTTGCCTCAATCTGCATTAGACTCCATAATTCTTTTTCTGGATGTGCATAGTTTTTTCCATCATGAGTCTTTTGGAGCTGTCTTTGAACCTTGCATTGATGAGAGGAGCCGAGACCATCAAAGTTAGTCCTTACAGATACCTTGTGTCTGTAATCTCCTGGTTCTGCTCCCCTCACTCAGCATTGTGATTGTGGTTCTAATGCACTTTGTTCTCCTGGCTCTGGCTACTTTGTTCTGCATAAATTCATGCAAGTTTTCCCAAGTTTTTCTAAATTCTACAAATTTGTTTTCTTATGTATTTCAATATAGGCATATGCCATGATTTATTCAGCCATTCCCTAGTTGATGATTGCCAACTTTCTTTCTAGTTCTTTGCTACTACAAAAAAAGTGCTTCTATACATATTTGTGTGTATATATGCAACTTTCTTCTCTGTTTTTGACATCCTCGAGGTAGAGGCCCAATATTATTGTTGCTGGGTCAAGTGACATGTATAGTTTAGTGACTTTTTGCATAATTGTATGTAGTTTCCAAGAATGGTTATTTCAGTTCTCAGTTCCACCAATAGTACAATAGTCTGCCAGTCTTCCTATAGCCCTTCTACATTGACATTTTCATCTTTTGTCATATTTGCTAATCAAATGGAGCACGAATAGAAACATCGGAGTTGAATAAGCCTGAATTAATTTGAATATTAGTGATTTGAGACATTCTCTTATATGGTCATTGGTAGTTGTTTTTTTTTAGCATCTTTGAGTCTGGAAGGCTCCTCAAACATTTGTCATATTAATTTTTTCTATAATTCTAGTCATATCATTAATTTCTTTCTTGTTTATCTTTCTGTTGGGGTTGCTTAGTTCTTTATGAGGCATCTTGAAGCGATTCACAATTATTGTTTTATTATCTAGTTTTCTGAGTAGTTTGATTAGCTCTTAATCACTTAGGTGTGTGTATATGTGTGTATGTGCATATATACCCACACACATATATGTGTGTATATATATGAATATATAATTAATATTTGTCATTATATATGGTGCCTTCAAGCATAATTTAGTTTTGCTATTTCTTTTTCTTAATTATTATTATTATTATTACTACTCTTTTCTGATGTTATGATCAGCTTCCCTTTTTTTATCCAGCAGTCATATCTTCTCTTCCAACTCCTTATTTTATCTTTCCGTGAATCTCTTGTAAACAACCTATTGCTGGATTTTTCTGTTTGATCTAGTCTGTCATTCCTCCGTCTTATGACAATGTCCATCATATTCACATTCATAGTCAACTGTTGTATTTATAAAGATGTAGCAGCAAATACAAATTACTGTTTGGCATTTAA
Organism: Phalanger gymnotis; assembly: GCA_028646595.1. NCBI lineage: Eukaryota > Metazoa > Chordata > Mammalia > Diprotodontia > Phalangeridae > Phalanger > Phalanger gymnotis. The sequence goes on along the minus strand of JAQQSZ010006128.1, from coordinate 2,207 downwards.
AGCTCTTTATAACCTATCTTTCTGGGATTATCATACATTAGTACCATTAACGCATTGCTATGTTCCATTTAAACTATCCTTACTGTTCTTACACAAAACATTCCATTTCTCATCCTTTCTACAGGCTGTCCCCCATCATCGGAATGCATGTCTCCCCTCTTCCTTTTAGGTGCTTTAGTTTCTTTCAAAGATCAGCTGAAATGCTACTTCTTAAGGGAAGTTTTTCCTGATCCTCCTATTACTAGTGCCTCCTCCACTCCAATTCCCTTGTATTCTTTTTCTATTTATTTTACATATACTGGTATATGCATATTTTTCCCCTTCAATAGAACATAAAATTTTTGAGTTCAAGGAATGTTTCATTTTTGCCATTTTATCTTCAGCACCTAGCACACTGTCTGACTTAATAAATGGTAGCTGACCAACTCATTGAATTTTGCTTCCATCATGTCTCACCAGAAAATTTCTCTTCCCCCACCCCCACCATTCTTGAATTTGTTTCCTGCTTTGAGTGACTGTCTCTCTGTGTCTGTGTCTAACTGGAGAATATGTGTCTCTGCTCTTCACTGATTGCAGTGTATCAAACTTAACTTCAAAGTGCCAGGTCTGATGGGAAATAGAAGAGAAGTAGTAAGTATCTGAGGCTGGATTTGAACCCAGAACTTCCTGACTCCAGGTCTGACACTCTATCTGCTTTACAACCTAGCTGCCCATATGTTTCCAGAGAAACAGCAAAGGAGAAACACATATTTGATGATATTCATAGTTTCACAAAAGAGGCACCATAGTTTAATGCTTACAAATACTCTGGCCTTTTCATGAAGATCACATCTTTGAACTGACTGAGATTGTAGAAGTATGAATAGCTAGAGCTTTTTTTTTAATTCGAGATTACATTTTCAATTATCTATCTGTCTGTCTGTCTGTCTATCTATCTATCTATCTATCTATCTATCTATCTATCTATCTATCTATCTATCTATCTATCTATCTATCTATCTAAACACAGCTGTTCCTTATCAGGAATTATCTGTGGTCAATTGTTCACCTGGGGTTGACTTTCTCCAGGTGTCAAGGAACCAACCAATAGATGGAGAATTGTGAATTGTTGAGTTGAAACAGAGACCAGTCACTAAATCAGTTGTTGAGCAAATACAGGAAGGAATATATCAAACTCCAGACAGCTAAGATATCTGTAGTTTCTAAGCCTGGATGGAATTGTAGACTCTCAGCATTGGAAAGGACATTTGCAGTCTTTGAATTATTCACCTTTTTAAACAAAAAAGTGGTGAAGTTACAGGGCAAAGATTACTAGACTGGGAGTCAAGAGACCTGGGTTCTAGCACTGTCCCTGCCATTAACTATTGTATGACCTTGGACCAGTCAGGTTTTATCTCTATAAAATAAAAGAGTTATGATAATGATCTCTCAGGTCACTTTTAGTGCTAAAGTTCTATGATTCCGAAGTTCTAAAACCACCATCCCCCATCTTCCCTGCGAGGATGGAGCACGTGTAGGACCTCAGTGGATTTCTATGCTCATCGTGTGGGTGCCTCCTCTCTCAGTGCACATATGAACAAAATTTACTAGTGTGGTATCAGCTATATTTATGATCAAAGCCCTGCAAGTCTAAACCAGCTTTCAGAGAAAGAAAGTACCCTATTCCAATTGGATTCACAGAAGGTCTTGACACAGATGGCTAAGATAAGGTTGAATGCTAAAGGAAGAGAGAAGGCTTCATCCTAGGCAGTGGCCTGGCAGAGCAGATCATTGGAGCCAAGCTTACCTGGGAAGCAAAGACCAAATCTAGGGATGGGGGACAAAGGAATAATAATTACAGTCTTCATTAAATTAGCACTTCAAGGTTTACTAGTTACTTTCCTCACAACAATTCCATGAGTATTACAAGTATAACTCCCATTTTACAAATGTGAAAACTGAGAAATAAAGAGGTTTAAAAAAGTCTTGGGGCAGCTAGGTGGCTCAGTTAGAGAGTGCTGGCCCTGGAGTCAGGAGGACCTGAGTTCAAATCCCGCCTCAGACACTTCAGACACTTACTTAGCTGTGTAACCTTGGGCAAGTCATTGTGTTGTTAAGCAAAATTGTCTCATTAGCATGGCTTTTGTTTCTTTTGAGTGGAAGTACTTGCAGCTGTTAAGTGCTAAGCCCCAGGCCCAGGGCCCTGTCAGGTGTGAAACCTGTGTGGG
>JAQQSZ010006127.1:0-13683 GCA_028646595.1 Phalanger gymnotis | reverse complement strand
GGTTCTGCTGCGGTGGGGCCTAAATAAATTTCTTGTTGTTTTCTCCTTAGAGAATCTCTCATACCTTGCGATTTCAGACCATTCAAACATATACATGATTATATTTGAGATCATAAATTCGGCCTTCCTACTACAACCTCTTCATTCTGGTGACTGAATATCTCTCTTGTGTGTGTCTTTACAGAACAGCAGGTTGGGCCACTCCTCTGTGGAAGATGCTAGAGCTACCATGGAACTCTATAAAAGATCCAGGATAATAAGGGCCAACTGAAAGCGAGAATGCAGAGGAGGACACAGCTGCCCTCCAGTTCAAAGGTCAATCTCAAGAGGATGGATGGAAGACACAAACCTTCAAGGAAACCTTCTTCCCTTTAGAAACATCTCCCAAAGCCTTACACTTTCTTGCTTGTATTATGATAATAAAATGGATCTCTATTTTCTCTATTCAGATTTTTTTTCTGCCCCTCTCCATCCTGCTTCCTGTTACAGAGGTTAATGTTTGAAGAGGTTTATTTGTTGACACTGCCAGACGGATAGAGTGCTGGACTTAGAGACAGGAACACCTGGAACTAAATCTATCCTCAGACACACACTAGCTGTGTGACCCTGAACAGGGCTCTTCAAATCTTGCTTCAGTTTTCTCTTCTGTTAAATGGAGATATAATAGCCCCTACTTTGCAGGGTTGTTATGAGGATAAAATGAGATAATATTTGTAAAGTGCTTTATAGACCTCAAAGCACTTGTTAAATGTTAGCTGCTATTATCATCATCAGCCTTGATATTGTTATGGCCCTCAAAACAGGGAACATTTAATTTTGCAAAGTATTTGTTACTTTAATAACAAAGTACCCAGATTGTGTTATGAATAGTTGGCTGGTGTGACTTACTGGGGAAAGGTCTTTCCCAATATCTCGGGAGCTGTGGCATGTGACCCAATTACTTGTTCCTTCTTTCTTTGCCTTCTCCTTTTCATAATGAGTTAGTGATTTTGCCTTGTGTAAAATACTGGTAAAAGGAAGCTGAGAACTTGCTGACTTCCGGACCTGAAAGGGAGGAAAGTTTAGGTTCTGTTGCCTGTATATAAGCCACTCGTGAGCTTGGGCTCATATTTGTGAGGGCTCTTTTTCTGGAAGAGCATCTGTTAAGGGAGAAAAGAAACCCAGGGATGTAGGAATCCCAACCCAAAGTTCCCAGGGCAAGGTTGCCTGGCATGAATTCACAATCACAAGAATTCTTTAAGTCAAGTTGGCAAAGATTTATTATTATGCTTTACAGTGGCTAAGAGTTCTTAGGGAAACTGCAACCTTAGAGGGATGCAGGGAGAGCTTAAATATGAGATTTGGGGGTGATTAGGTGTTTTGGGGTGGGATTAGGGAGTGGTTAAGGAGTAGTCAGTTCTTAAAGGAACATGCACTTTTTGTATCTACTGTGCAGGGGTATTACCCAGAGTTCACTGGGAAATAGTCCAAGGGAGGCTACTAAGGGGTGTGGTTTTTACTGTGAAACATCACTATGGTAACTGTCAGGGCTAACAAGCAATTTCTATGTAGCTTCTCATCTAATGTCTTGTTAGATAAAATACTATGTCTAGGATACATATTAGAAAGGTCAGTAAGTAGCAAATATGGTCATGACTCAGTGCACAGTCAATTATCAGCATCTGGGAATCAGTCTATAGATAGGCACAGCTGCTTACTGAGGAAGGAGCAGAGGGAAGTGTATTGCTGGGGCAAGCTGCCCTTTAGCTAGAAAGAAACTGCTAGGATCAGAATGTGTTTTAGAACTGGGGTTCAGGTGCAGGCACCCAAGCAGAGGCTGTTAGAATTAGGGTCCAAGCACAAGCATCCCATCACATCCTACAGAGCTTGAGGCCCAATTCCCTAGGTGAAATGGGATGGCTCACAAGTCAGCTGGAAGTCTAAATAACCAGTTAATGCTGTGCTAACGGAAACCCAAGCACTCAACAGCACTGAATCAATAAAAACATTTCATTGTAACAGAAAAGGAAGCACAACATGTTAGAAACATTCTCAGCACCCATTTCCCAAATGGTTATATTATCTTGTGGTCTCACATATTGGTGAGTGAGGTTTTAGACTTTAATGTATACCTTGTTTCACAACTGGACAACTTCTGGGTCCTCATGACATTCTGTCTCTATCTCTGTCTCTGTCTCTCTTGTTTCTGTCTCTCTTGTCTCTGTCTCTCTCTCTCTGTCTCTCTCCCTCCCTTCTTCCCCTTCCCCTTCACCTCTCTCTCTCTCTCTCTCTCTCTCTCTCTCTCTCTCTCTCTCTCTCCCCCTTCTTCCCTCCCTCCCCTTCATCTCTCTCCCTCTTTCTTTCCCTCACCTCTTTCCCTCCCCCCCTTTCCTTCCCTCTCTTTCACCTCTCTCCCTCTCTCTTTCTCTCCCTCACCTGTCTCCCTCCCTCTCTTTCTCCCCTCTACTCTCCACATCCTCCCTTCTCTCCATCCTACTCCCTATCCCCTTCACCTCCTCCCTCTAACCTCTCTCCTTCTTGACAGATGACATATTCTTCTGAAGCCTCTACCATGAAGGTATTTGATTTGTTCCATAGGGTTATCTGTATTCTGTCATGTCTCCTGTGGATTACATTGTAGCCCCAGCTCTACCCCTTTATCATACTGAATCTCCACATTCTACTCTATTGCTTTGTAAACTTTTTGCATCTCAGAAGACTCTTGTACTGATTAATGTCTTCAAGTTGTGATGAAATTAACTTGTGCCTAGACACACAGTCCCATGGGATATGGAATATTAAGATTTCTCCCCTTCAATGAGTGATGGTCTCTGGATCTGAACATAGTGGGAAATGGAGTTCTGAGGACTTCTTCCTTTAGCTTTGTTTACTAAATTCTATATTTTTGCTAGTTCTAACTTCCCCTCCACTTAATCCCTTTGGAAAGTTGCTAATTCAAGTGGAGGCTGCCTCTGAGATGATGGAGGGATATTCTGGGTCCCAAGTGGTCCATAGGTCTGACTCACTATAGCTATTTTTATGTTCTTTTTTTGAGAGAGTACTAAGGAAATATTTCAGAAATCTAAATATGTAGGGTTTTCTTCTGCTTAAGTAAATGACAAATGAGATTTCAGCTGAAGGAGCTTGGCACCAGAGGCAAGAATAAAACCAATACCACCCAGTGTCTCAATCACTGAAGCAGCTGGTCCCACTGTAGTGTTGGCCAAATGTCCACCTTATGCTAAGCATATAGACTCTATTTGTCTAGAGCTGAAAAGATCACCTTTTCTACTGATATTTTAGTAGAGGACTGGATTTGGGATCAGAGGACCTAAGTTAAAATCCCAGGATGTTACTTACTTCTGTTGTCGCCTTAGGTAGGTCATTTATTCTCTTAGTATCTCAGTTTCCTTATCTGTAAAATGATGAGATTGAACTAGATGATCTTTGAAGTCTATTCAAACTCAGTGTTATGATCTATGAATAATGCAGACAGGAATCAACTCTGATTTGAGAGTTGAAGCCCTTTTGCTCCTAATCTATCTTTATTTCTAATATGTTTCATCGATGCCTTTTTTCTTTACATCACAGACATTTCTGGAAAAAAGATTCTCTTTCCTCTCTCTAGATCAAACTCTTCCTTGAACATAGAAAAACAGTTAAACAAAACCTCATGAACAGTGATGGCATTCACCTCATATCCAACATTTAATAATCACTTGCTCTTTTGGTGTGAGAGGAAGGCATGCTTTGTTATTTGAGTTAAAGGACTATCCTTGCCAACCCTTCATTTTTGTGACTCTAGTTCTTAAATAGGTTGAAGGTGAGTATTTGCGCCCTCATTTATGCTTAACCTACAAGTAAAAGGATTTTATGGAATATGGAAACTCCTTGGACTGGGGCCGGAGGGGGGTGCGGAGAAGGGAGCACTGTGCTTAGAGGCAGAAAGACCTGAGTTCAAATTTTACCTTAAATACTAGCCCTATGACCCTGTGTCTCTTATCCTCTCTCAACTTGTTCTTTTATTGATAAAATGATTAGGTTAAATTCAAGGCCTTTGAGGTGCCCTCTGGCTCTAAATCTATGATTTTTTGAACAGGAAGTAGGAGCAGATTTAGGGAATGGAAAATCATGGAGTCTTGTGTAATATAATAGAGCTCTGGTGTAGTAGGAAGACTTTTCTGTATTTAGAGGGGAAAGGGAATGAAACAAGCATTTGTTAAGTACCTACTATCTGCCAGTGTAAGAACAATGTTGCTAGCTGCTTCTGTGGGGGTGAAAAACCAACACCAGCACACCGGAAGGCTGCTAGCCCAGGTTCTTTGATCTGCTTCTCTAAGGAAAGCACCTTTAAGGGATTAACAGTCTCACTTTAATCAAACATACACATATAATTCACTTCATTCAGAGGGAAAAGCCAGCACCCTGAACTTCAGAGCAAATGCAAACAGAAAATATAAACAGATCAAAATACACAAAACAGTAGACAGGTTTCTAGCTTTCCGTCCAGCATCTCAGTACATAGTTTCCTGAGAAGCGCCAACATCTTGGTTTTCAAGCCGTGGGGGGCGGGGGGGCGGTCCTTAACAATGGCTGCTCAGAGTCTCGTCTAGTCAAATCACAGCATGCTGTTCCAGTGAGTGAGACCTAGAACAAAACGCCAGCCTCAGAGCTCCTGTACCATGTTCAAGATCAAAGGACGTCATGTGATTCGAAACCATGTGATGCTTCTTCAGGCATCACAACATGTGACTCCAACCTATGTGAACTAGGTAGGCCTCTTGTTTCTTAAGCAGGTCATCAAAGACTCCCGGATTTAATCAAAGAAACAAAGGCACTTGATTACTTCAGTGCTCCAAAAGGGAAAACAGTAAAAAAAAAAAAGTCCTACCTTAATTACCAATACAGCCAGGCACTGCACCAAGCACTTTAAAAATATTTGATATTTACAAAAACTCTGGGATTAGGGGCCTATTATTGTCTCCATTTTACAATTGAGGAAACTGAGACAAATAGAGGTTAAATGACTTGCTGAAGGGTCACTAAGTGTCTGAGGCTGGATTTGAATTCAGATCTTCCTGATTCCAGGGTCAGTACTCTATCCACTGAACCACCTATCTGCCTCAGGAGCCATAGGACCTTGGTTCAAATCCTGATATTACCTTTGTTGTATTTCAGTCACATCTGACTCTTCATGACTCCATTTGGGGTTTTCTTGGCAAAGATATTGAAATGCTTTGCCATTTCCTTCTCCAGCTCAATTTACAGATGAGGAAACTGAAGCAAACAGGGTGAAGTGACATGCCCAAGGTCACCCAGCCAGTAAGTATCTGAGGTCATATTTGAACTCAGGACCTCCTGACTTCAGGGCTGACTCTCTACCCACTGTTTCACCTAGCTGACTCACCTATTAGATCTATAATATGAGGATATAACATATACTACTTAGAGAGAATTGTACCCTCATAAACCTTAAAGTTATATTGTTATTATTAATCTAATTAATAATTACAATAAGCCAAAAAAAACCTAAATGCAAGCTGTGCATAAGAGTGAGTGTCCATTAAGAAACTCTATGTCTCTGCCTTTATAGACCTCTGTCTTATCAGGACCTTGGCTAGAAACCTTCCTTGGTTTGGAGGTGGGGGTGGGGCAGGGAAGAGGAAAGGAATGGGAAGAGCGGGGAGAGGAGGGGAATGGGAAGGAGTAAGGAGAGATTTCTTGATCTCTTACTATCATCTTTGGTACAACTAAGGATGTGAATCTCTGGACAATGATCTCTTATTGTTCTGCGCCTTTTTAAAGCTTCCAGGTGTATCTTGGGGGCAGAGTGAGTCTAGGATGTGGACTCTATGCATGTGTGTCTTGGGTTGAACATTAGGTGGTGCTCTTGGCCTGTCTGTTCACATAACCAGATTATTAGGCATATAGGAATTGATTGGGATGGGACAGAAACAGGCTTTCCCAAGGCTACTTAGAATGTTAGAGATGAAAGGAAGTATAGTGATCACATGATCTGTTAGAGAGGTGAGAAAAATGAGACCCTGGGAGGTGAGGGACTCACCTCATAATAATACTGGCTAGCATTTATATAGCATTTTAAGATTAGCAAAGCACTTTATAAACATTATCTCATTTTATTCTCCCAACAACCCTGTGAGGTTAGATGCCATATCATGACTCCCATTTTACAGATGAGGAACCTGAGGCACATAGAGATTATGTGGTTCTCCTAGGGTCAAACAGCTAATACTTGTCTGAAGTCAAATTTGAACTCAAGTATTCCTGACTCTAGATCAGGATTGTGCCGCCTAGCAGCCTCAAACTAGACAGTGTCAGCATCTGGAGAAGGGAGGCAGCATGGTGTGGTAGAAAGAGCATTGAACTCTCACAATGGACTTGGAGTAACAAGATCTGAGTTCAAATTCCAGCTCTGCTTCTTAACACCCATGTGACCTAGGTAGAATGAGTCATTTAACCTCTTGAGAATCTAGTTTCCTCATCTATAAAATAAGGGAGTTGGGTCAGATGACCTCTGAGGTCCCAGCCTTAGTTCTGTGGCCTTTATGATCCTAAGGATCCAAGGCTCTTTATAACTGATCCTTTAGAAGCAGCTCAACCACGCTTCCTGAGGATAGATGGACGGCTGTGTATCAGGCAGTTCTAAAAAGGAGTTTTTCACTATGACTTCACGCTATGTAAATGCCATTGCCCAGGTTGGAAAATGGGAAGGTTCAGGGTAGGTAGGGTTAGTGGTCTTAAAGAACTCTGAAGAGTTCAAGTGGTATCAGGTGCCAGCAGATGAACTTGGCTAACTGGGAGAGGATGGAAGGAAGAGGCGGGGTTTAGGAACCTGCAGTCTCTAGGTCCTCAAGTGTGGCCCTCAAAGGGTTCTCCACCCCTGTTCTAAGCACTGGGATGTGTGCTATCTGCACAGGGTGCTCAAAGCTCTGAAAGCATCTCTAGACTCACAGTTCCAAAGAGTTTTAACTTTCCGAGGGGTTTGGGAGGGACCAGGACCACAAGTCTAACTTGGGCCTTCAGCCTTCCGGTAACAATCTGCTCATCACCTGCTTTTTCAACAGGTCGCCAGCATAGCTAGATATCTCTGTGAAGTTTACAAGATTCTAGATTTAGAAACGGAAGGAAGTTTAAGAGTCACTTAGTCTGACCCTTTTGTTTTACAAGTAGGGAAACTGTGGCCCGGAGAGGTGAATTGGTTTTCCCAAGGTCACACAGAGCTGGGAAGAGAAGCCCGGCCCACTGACTCCAAACCAGTGGCCTTTCTACCATGTCATGCTGCCCCGCACCTTATCAACTTCTTAGAACAAGAGAAACAAATAGCTGCTACTGGTCCACATATTGCGGTCTCATCTGCTATACGTGTCCCTGGTCCAGTTGTGTCTCAACACCATTTGGAGACATTTTTTGCCTTTGTTGATCTCATTCAGTTCAATTCAGCAAGGATTTATTAGTCACCTACTAGGTGCCAAGCACTGTGCTAGGCACTGTGGGCACAAAGACAAAGCCTAAACAGTCCTGCCCTGAAAGAACTTTCAGTTTACTGTTTGGAACATTAACATGGGATTTTCAGACAAGTAGACTCTAATGAGCCAGTTGTACATTAGGTTAGAAAGGAAGAAGAGGGCCCTTTCCTTCCAGAAAAGTGAATTTGAGAGACCAGGAAAGAACACACAAAATGACTGGTGCCAATTAAAGACAGTCACCTACTGTCACCTAAAATGAGATGAGGAGAAGGGGGAAATATAAAGCCCTCCTGCACAAAGGAGGACCTGTGAGGTTTCCAAGGCTACTCGAGAGTAGGGGTTCTAAAAATGGCCCTGTGGTCCTGAAAGAACCTGAATAAACTCTGACTCAGGCCTGTTTGCTAACGGATCCATCTTCCCAGCAGTCTGCCTGGCAAGAGCCAACAAAGCCAAGGGTTTGAAAAGCCACAGGCAGACTCTCCAATCAGAACTCCTGGGCCCTGCTGCCTAAGAGCTGGGAGATTTCAGAGCCAAGGGGCCTATGCAAGGGAAGAAGTGAATCCTGCCTCTGAGAGGCATCCCTGGTGTTTGGAAGCATTTTGTGCCTCAAAGTATTAGGACTCACAGAGGAAGACAGCTGCCATTCTGCTCTCCCCCCTACATTGGATTCATTGTCAGACCTTGGATGGTCACAGCAACTCCTATCCTTGGTGCTTCAAACACAGAGACTGAATCTGGAGTTTTAAGGAACTGGATTCATATCCCGGCTTTGTTGCTTACTACCTGTGTGACCTTGGACAATTCGCTTCACTAATAGCAGTCTCAGATTGCTCATTTATAAAATGGATGGTGGGACTATATGACCTCCAAAACCTTTTCCAGCTTTTGATCTATGAGCCTATGATGCTACTTGAGTAAGCAACCCTGCCTAAAGTCAGATAGGAATCCGCCATGGAGCTGGGAACAAAGCCTTGCTCATGTTCAGGGCTTCAGGTCTGTTCTCCCATGCCAGGCCAACTTGCTCTCCTTAAACCATCTTCCCTAGATTCTATTCCCCAAATTTCACTGAATTTAGGTTCTCCTTCCTCAGCACTGGATGCTCTGGTCAGCTCTCCTGAGTTGCCACCTGCTGAAAACAAAAACAAAACAAAACAAAACAAAAAAACTTCCCCATTTTCAGCATCTCTCAGCCCCTTCCTACTAAAACCTTTCCTCCAACTCAAAAAATTCTCCAGTCATTTCCAGGGATGTTTCCTCTGCCCCTCTGAACTCACAGAGTCCCCTAAAGCCTGAAGGACACTCCAAAGCAAGGGGTCCATATCCTCCACCACATCCTCTCCCAACAGAAGCCCACCTCTGCCAACTACATTGAATAAAAGGTTGTTTTTATTGTTTTGTGGTGTTCAATGTGTGTGTGTGTGTGTGTGTGTGTGTGTGTGTGTGTGTGTGTGTGATTTATTTTGTGGTAACTACTAAGGTCTGTGGGAATAGGGATTTAGCCTATTATCTCACCTAGCACAGTGCTTTATAGACAGTAGGCATTTAATGAATGTTTTAAAAATTAAATTGAAAGACTGTAGGATCATAGACTAGGAGCTAGGAGAGACTTTCTTCTTCTTTCTTTCCTTCTTTCTTGGCGACCAAAGTTAAGGGACTTGTCCAGGGTCACACAGCTAGTAAGCGTCTGAGGTCATATTTGAACTCAGGTTCTCAAGGACTCCAGGGCCAATGCTCTATCCGTTGCACCACCTAGAGGAGACTATACCATTTAGTCCAAGTTTCTTATTTTATGAAGTTCCCTTCTAGATAAGCACTAGGATAAGATGGAAAGGAGTTGGTGAGAGGCAAGTTTCTCCTTGCTCCCTGGTCTAATGAGTCAGTACTACCTGCGGTGTCTTCAGCAGTTCCCTAGAAGAGCTGCTTGATACTAGAATTTACTCTAGAAACATTTTTAATTGATATTCCTCTGCATCAATTGGGCCACTGGAATTTGATATCTGCAGCTACTCCCTCCTGCATGTGTTAGAAGTAAGCTCTCTGAGGTCAGGGACCATCTCGCTTTTTCCGTTGTATCCCCAGTGCTTGGCATATAATAAGTACTTAGTAAATGCTTTCATTCATTTTCATTTTTTGTTTCATTAAAGTAGAATTTTCCTCCACGTTTCTCTGGTCTCTATCCAGAATTGTGGATTCTGGGAGTGGAACCAGAGAACCTATAAGTACCTGAAACTGAAAACTGGTGGGATGTTGTAAAGTGTGTGCCGCATGCAATGCTTTGAAAAGTCAGAGCAATCTGCTTTCCTTGGGGTCCCTGAGATTCATGAGGGAGCGCTGGAAGGCAACCATGGATGATTGCTTCATGGTGTGGTGGGACAGGGCCAGTCACTTTGCATGGTAGCAGATTCACTCTCCATCTTTCAGGCAGAGAAGTGGTCTTTGATGCTCTGGATGGAGGAGAGAGACCTGCCTGAGAATAGCTATCGAAGAAGGAGAGGATGACATGGGAGGAGGGGCCCGGACATGGAGTGCTTAAGGGGCTTGGGTGGGGGAGCTGAGATGGCTGCTAATGGGACAATTTATCTCCCTTCTTCCTGAGATTTTGAAGGTAGGCATGGGAAGTGTTTGGGCTCACCTGATTACTTAGGAACAGGGACAAGAGGAGTCCAAACAATGGTTTCTTTGAGAAGAATAAATGTGAACTTTGGCCATTTACAGGGCCAGAAGCGCCAGAACTGGAGAGGATATGGTTGACCCTTTAACCTAACCACTGAGCAGCCATTTGGGGGATCTCTATGCCATGTTTTATTATCTTTCTATTGCTTGCAATGAATGTAGCTAAACTATAACATGAGTGGATTTTCCTTTGGGGTCATGTCATAGCAGGACAGAAATAAGAATCCTAATGAGAAGTGAGTTTTATTTGGAGCCTTTCCTAGGATAAATTTTCAAGTGCCGACTCTGTGATAGAATTATGAAGTATTTTGCATCTTCAATCCTAGACTTAGCTGAGAAGAATTTTGGCCACAGCAGGGTTTACAGCAATTTAGAGGGTAGCATCAGCTAAGCAGCCTTTACATATGGGGACTAGATTATCCTCTTGGGTCACCCTGTACTTATGCTACATACAGAGAAGGAAACTGAGACTCAGATTGGCTAGGTTAGGTGACCTGCCTGAGGTTACACAGGTAGTAAGTATACAAACCAGGCCTTGAAGTTTAGTCTTCTGGCTCCAAGTTGGCACATTTCTATGCTATCATGCCCCATTCCTGGTTCACATGCTGGGCTGAGAAAATAAAAGGTGTGTTATGCTGGAGCTCCTTCCAGAAGAAGCTTTAAATTAACACTCAAAGATGGAAGGATTTGAAACTGCCTATATCAGTCATTACTGAGGACAGAATGAGCCAAAATCCCCTTATGTTTCCTGCCACAATATTCTTTCTAATAGTCTCCACCTGAATGGAGAGAAAAGATCTTTACCTAGAAGAAAAGAGACAAATTCTTTTCTCTCCCTATCCTCCTTTCCTGCTCTCAACACTTTCTGACTTTTACATATAAGCAAGCATAATCTGACCCGTCATATAACGGTCCATTTTCCCCCACCCTTCATACCCTTCCCCACCCAAACCCAATCTTGGATAGTATTGTCTCAGAAATATATTTTACATCTGGACCTCTGTTTTCAGTACCAGGAATATTGGCTAATTTCTTGCACAGCGTTCTGGGGGGTTGAGATGTGCTTAGGAGCCAAATTGTTTACTCATATGTGGCACAATTTATCCACTGTATGGAAAGAATTTATGTTTTCCCTGCTGCTGGAGAAAGTGTTTCCCTCTGAATCTCAGTCAATCTACTAGAACCTCCAAATCTGACCTCTCTCAGCTCCCCTTATCCCATGACTCGAAGTGTGTGTTCTGTGGAAGAATCTCTTTCCCTTTGCTCTGTAATACCAAGAAAGACCCCATCTTTGACCTGTGGCTTTTGAAGCTGAGTCAGAGCCCCTCCTATGGTTCCAGATGTCCTGGGTGCCCAATTTCCCTGGTTCTATTTTATGGACTCAGAGCAAGGGATTGGGGGTGGAAGTGAGGTGGTGAGAAAGAACTCGATTGCCCTGGTTAGTCTGGATTTCCCTTTCCCCATTTAGATTCTTGGGAAACACTTGAGTAATGGGTTGAGTCTGAACTATGGGGCCTATTTCTTACTAAGAATGTGTTCAGGTCTTTTTTGTAGGCACCATTCAAGAAAGTTCTATGGGAGATGATGAAGGCCTAGCAGGCCCTGACTGTTTATATTTTGTTAGTGTTAGGGAAATGTTATTGAAAAAATGGAAAGGTAGAACATCTAAGTTAAATCTCTGCATTGCTTTTTAGCTATGTGTTTATAAGTGAATCAGTCTCTGGGCCTCAGTTTCTTTAGCTGTAAAACAGGGACAGTAATACTTGTACTACCTACCTTATTGGTTTGTTATGAGAATTAAACATTGTTTAAATTATATTTTAACCATACTATATTCCTACCCCCAGATTCCTGTCCTTTGTTTGAGAGAATATAGAGAATTGTTTCTTGGTTGCTGTTTTAAAAATAAATTTTTATTTTTTACATCACCCACGTTTTCTAACGTATCCTTCCCAGACCCTACTCCTTCCCTCCCAAAGTCATCCCTTACAACAAAGAATAAAAAGGAGGAAAAACAGTTTGACAAAACTAATCAGTCCTTAAGAAAATCTTATATCTACAATGTTCCACATCTATAGTCCCACTGTCTCTGCAAAAATAAATAAACAAACGAACAAACAAATAAAGGAGGAGCCTTCTAATATCTCTTTTCCAGGGCTAAGCTAGCCCACTGTTAATTTCACACATTCCATTTCAATTGCTTTGCTTTTATTATTTCTATTTAAATTGTACTCGTTGTGTATATTTTTTCCTGGAATTGCTTACTTCATTTTGCCTCATATGTTTTCTCAAAGTTGTTTGTATTCCTCATTTCTTACACACAGCAATATTAAATTACACTCACATACCACAATTTGTTTGGCTGTTACCCGATTGATAGACATTTGCTTTGTTTCTAATTTTTTGCTGTGAAGAAAATTGCTGCTACAAATATTTTGGTTTGTATTAGGTTTTTCTTTTTACCATTGATTTCTGTGGAGTATTTGGCTGGCAGTGGAATCTCTAAATCAAAGGGAATAGACATTCTTATCGCTTTTTCTGAATAATTAAAAATTGCTTTCCAGATTGGTCAAAAGGTAGGCACATTCTAATTATTTTCTTTGAATAATTCCAAATGGCTTTCTAGATCAGTTTGAACAATTCACACCTCTACCAACAGTCCTTTGGTGTGCCCTTCTTTCTATAATCGTTGACAATTTGTTAGGTGTGAATTGAAACTTTATGTTTGTTATGATTTTCATTTCTCGTAGTATTAGTGATTTGGAGCCTTCTTTCATATGGTTGTGATTAGTTTGCAATTCTTCTTTTTTTTCTTTTTAAGTCAAGGAGGCAAAGATTTATTACGCTTTTTCAGCAGGCAAGAGTTCTTAGGGAACCTGCAACCATACAGAGGTGCAGGGGGAATCTTTTTTTTTTTAATTTTTTTATTTAATTTATTTAATATATTTAGTTTTCAGCATTGATTTTCACAAGAATTTGAATTACGAATTTTCTCCCCGTTTCTACCCTCCCGCCCACTCCAAGATGGCGTATATTCTGGTTGCCTCGTTCCCCTGTCAGCCCTCCCTCCTGTCACCCCACTTCCCCTCCCATCCCCCTTTCTCTTCTTCTCTTGTAGGGCAAGATAAATTTCTACACCCTATTACCTGTGTATCTTATTTCCTAGTTGCGTGCAAAAACTTTTTTTTTTGTTTTTGAACATCTGATTTTAAAACTTTGAGTTCCAAATTCTCCCCCTCTTCCCTCCCCACCCACTCTCTCTAAGAAGGCAAGCAATTCAACATAGGCCACATGCGTATCATTATGTAAAAAATCCTTCCACAATACTCGTGTTGTGAAAGATTAACTATGTTTTGCTCCTTCCTAACCTATCCCCCTTTATCCAATTTTCTCCCTTGACCCTGTCCCTTTTCGAAAGTGTTTGTTTTTGATTACCTCCTCCCCCTGTCTACCCTCCCTTCTATCGTCCCCCCTTTTTTATCTTCTTCCTCCTTTTTTCCTGTGAGGTAAGATACCCAGTTGAGTGTGTATGGTATTCCCTCCT
>JAQQSZ010006126.1:0-13683 GCA_028646595.1 Phalanger gymnotis | reverse complement strand
TATCTGAGATTCCCCTTCTTGCCTTGGCATAGGAGTGCCCCTATTTCTTTCACTTAATCTCAATCTTTCATATACTAGCTGGTAGGCTGATAACACTATCCAGCTTTGCCTAGATAGTGGTGTTCCTGACTGAATTCTAATCTCTTGTAAACATCTTCCCAAATCCCTAGGATCTCCTTTCTGTAGCCTTGGTTCCCAGTTTTCACAGAGTCCAGCTCTTTTAGTGCATTACTTTGCTAAGGAGGAATAAAATGGATCCTCTTACCCTGAGATATTTATCTCTTCCTCTGAAGTTCTTCCGCTTCTAAATAGAGATCTTATACCTAGCAATCTCATCGCCAGATATATCATTAAGGCAGAATTCATGATTTCAAAGAAAATAGCGAATATGCCTGAAAGGTCCAGAGTCGCAGGACATAAGGAATTCTCTAAGTAGAAGGCAGAGGAGTTAAAGCTTTTATTCAAGCTCCAAAATAGCAGACCCATGGACCAGTGTCCCCAATTCGATAGCCTGGCAAGAACCTTCCAAAACCAATATGCCCATCTCACAATAGTGACCAGGAGGTTACAGAAAAATATTATGGGAGCAAGCCAAGCCATACTGGTGCTTCCCCCCCATGCTAGGGCCCTCCAGTAAGAAGATTACCCACTGGCCTCAAGCCCTTGCTCAGCACTCTCTCGTCTGTATGAGGGTCAGTCCTGCTTTAAGTAGTGCCTGCTGCCATAGCTGCCACTGCTTCTCCTTCTCCTCCCTCCACTATGTCTCAATCTCTAAGCTGTGTTCTCTCCTTTATATATAGTTGCCAGACGTCATCCCATCGACTAGAACGTCATCTGAGTGACCAGAACTCAGGAGCCTACCATTGGCTCCAGTCTTAGCCACTCCCCCAAGGACCCTGAGAGCCCCACCCTGAAGATTATTCAAATGGGTGGGAAAGATCATCTCATTTATTGATTGCCTTTACAGCATGCAACTAAAAAAACTAGAAAAAGAACAAATTAAATGTCCTCAATTAAATACCAAAATGGAAATCCTAAAAATTAAAGAAGAGATTAATAAAATTGAAAGCAAAAAAATTATGAAAAAAAGATAAACCACTGGTTAATTTGATTTTTTTCAAAAAAGAAGAAAGTAAGATTACCAGTATCAAAAATGAAAATGTTGAATGTGCCACCAATGAAGTTAAAATTAAAGCAATTATTAGGAGTTATTTTGCCCAGTTTTATGCAAGTAAAACTGACAATCTAAGTGAAATGGGTGAATGTGTACAAAATATAAATTGTGTAGATTAAAAGAATAAATAAAATACTTAAATAGTCCTGTCTTAGACAAGGAAATTGAACAAGCCATAAATGAGCTCACTTAGAAAAAATGCCAAGGACTAGATGGATTTAAAACTGAATCTTACCGAAAACGTAAAGAAGAATTAATCCTAATACTATATAAACTATTGGGAAAAAATAGATAAAGGAGTCCTGACAAATTCCTTTAATGACACAAATATGGTTTTCATACTTAAACCATGGAAACAAAAACAGAGAAATAAAATTATTGACTAATATCTTGATTGAATATAAATACAAAAATTTTAAATAAAACACCAGTAAAAAGATTGCAGTACTATATCATAAAGTCATACACATACCAGGTGGAAAAAGTTTGTGTCCAAGCAGGAGATGGAGAAGATCATCAGAAGTAAAATGGGTTATTTTGATTACATGAAATTAAAAAGATTTTGCACAAACAAAACTAAGGCTGTCAAAATTAGAAGGAAAGCTGGAAATTGGGGGGGGGGTGGGAAATCAAGTTTTGCAGATAAAGGCCTCGTTTATCAAATATGTAGGGAACTGAGCCAAATTTATAAAAAAAATATGAGCCATGTTCCAATTGACAAATGTCAAAAGATATGGGCAGGCAATTTTCAGAAGAAGAAATCAAAACTATCAATAGTCATGAAAAATTCTCTAAATAATTATTGATTAGAGAAATGTAAATTCAAACAACTCTGAAGTACCACATCATACCTCTCAGATTGGCTAACATGAACAAAAAAGGAAAATGATAAATGCTTAAGGGGATGTGGAAAAATTGGGACACTAATGCACCATTGGTGGAACTGTGAACTAATCCAATCATTCTGGAGAACAACTTGGAACTATGCCCAAAGGGCTATAAAATTGCTCATAGCCTTTGATACAGCAATACAACTACTAGGTCTATCTCAAAGAGATCAAAGAAAAATGAAAAGGATCTATTTGTATAAAATAGCTACAGCAATTCTTTTTGGGATGGCAATGAATTGGAAATTGAGGGAATGCCCATCAGTTGGGGAAAGGCTGAACAAGCTGTGGTATATGACTATGACAGAATATTATAGTGCTAAATGAAATGGCAAAGTGGAAGGTTTCAAAAAAAACTTAGAAGATTTATATGAACTGATGCAAAGTGAAGTAAGCCAAACAAGAAGAACATTGTTCACAGTAACAGCATATTGTAAGGATGGTCAATTAAGAAAGACGTAGCTATTCTGATAAGACAATGATCTAAGACCATAGGACCTATGGTTAAAAAAATTATGAGTATAAATTGAAGCATACTTTTTAAACTTGCTTTATGTTTCTTGCTTTTTATTGTTTTTTTAAACAATATGTATAATATGGAAATATATTTTCCATGACTTCACATGTACAATTGATATCATATTATTTGCTTTCTCAAACAGTAGAAGAGGAGCAGGAGGGAGGCAGAAAATTTGTGACTCAAAATTTTAAATTATTAATTTTAAATTTTAAAAATGTAATTGGGAAATATTTAGTGAAATAAATAAAAATGTATTTTTAAAAATTCAAAGATTTAAAAAATTATATCATCATTGCCCTTACGGATCTTGCATGACTAAAAAAATTCTGTTTTACTGTTGTTCAGTCTAATGTAAGTTTAGAGTCTACGTATTTTTCAATAACACCAAGTAAGTAAGGAAAAGTATAAGACATGGAGAGAATAAAGCTACTGAATATTCAACTGAGTGCACTAAATAGAAAGCTATCTTGCATCCCCAGTTGCCATATCCCCAGGGTGTGAGTCGAGGCTAGAATGGGCTCCATAGAGGATTCCCGAGGTGAAAGTTATAGCTTTTCATCTGCTCTAGGACAGAGGCCCAAACCCTTGAATTCACTCCAACATAGTCCCAGATCCTCAAGGATGTGCTAGAACTCTCTTTGAAAATTACCAGTATTTATGCTGTTGATGACCTGGTTTTGGTCCTTACCTACTGGGTTTATTTATTATGAAGATAAGGTACCCGTCAAGCCACCTAACTCCTGAACTACAACCAAAGTGTTCTTTTGATCACATCTCTTCCCTTTTCAGAAGTCTGTAATTGCTCCTAAAGTCCCAAATAAATGCCAGTTCATTTCTTTTGGTAGTTGTGGGGTAGGTGGGTAGGGATTCTACTGGTTATCTCTTAGCCTTTCCTAATTATTCTCATCTGCTACAACTCTCCTAGTCTTTTCCTAGCTTTAAGCTGTCATGATTATCATCATGGTCATCACCATCAGCTTTCTTCTTCTTCTTCTTCTCCTCCTCCTCCTCCTCCCCCTCCTTCTCCTCCTCCTCCTCCTCCCCCTCCTTCTCCTTCTCCTCCTCTTCGTCCTTCCTCTTCTCCTCCTCCTTCTCCTCCTCCTCACTTTCATCCCCCCTCCTTCTCCTTCTCCTTCTCCTCCTCTTCTTCTTCTGCCTCCTCCTTCCCTTTCTCCTCCTCCTTCTTCTTCTCCTTCCAAACCTCTTCTACCCTCCAAATTCTAATTAAGTTTCATCTGGTCCACCCTTCCCAAGCTAGTCTCATCACTACAATCCCTTTAATGAACTTCTCATTTGGGAATACTTATATAGCTACAATCACAATGCTTTGCACATTGTGGATGCCTAATATATGTCTCTTCAATTGAATTATATCCTATGCACATTTTCACATGTCAATTACTTGTGTTTATGTTTGTTTTTTTGTGCTTTTTGTAATGGAAACCCCTTGAAGGCAAACTTTATTCTTTAGTAACAGTACACAGTGGATGCTGAGACGATGTTGTTGACAATTAACCAACTGGCTTCAAGAGTAAGACTTCTACCAATTTTTTTTTGTTACTGTAACTGTAACTGTAACTACCCAGTAGGTAGGGACCAAAACCTCCATTTATTAGGCACAAACAGAACCTTAAAAATAAGTTTTCAGTTCAGGTCTTCAGCCCTACATCTGAGTTTAAGCTTTAAAGTTGGGTTACTTAGATTTTAAAATGACTTTGTCAGGAAAAATACTTGTCATTTCATAGCATATTTCTGTCAAGTAAGTTTGATTCTTCAATTTTTAATTCTCTGGGGAGATTTAAAGACATAAAAGGCTTGAGCTCTGACCTCAGAAAAGCGCATGTGACTCCTATTATATGAGCATTGTGTGCTCATCAGAGAGTTTAATTTGGCTTCACTTTTGATGGTTATCATGACCTTGGAAGAAAAATCTGAAGACTACGTTAGCTATTCTTTATAAAATAACTAACACTGCAGAATGAGAATTTGTGACTCCATTTAAGATATAGTATAGTTAAAGTATCACGTGAATTTGACATTGAAAGTTTGCTTGTGATAGTTACTTTATAGCAACAATTTCTAGTAATTGATCATAATGCTAGATTGAGAGTGTAGGGATGTAAATCAGATGGAGGTTCCAGCAAACAAGTTCAGAAAAGAGAGTAGAACCTACAAACTGCTAAGTTTGAGTTGCTAGCAAAATTGTAATACATATTATTAAAGGGATGGTTGATGAACATCTAGAAAAAGAAGCATCACATAAAGCATAATGAGTTCATCATAAAAGCTTATGACAGACTTATCTCTTTTCACTTTTGACCAGGCTACTAGACTATTAAGCTCCTTGAAGGTAGGGACAATATCTTTTACCCATTGGGTCTTCCCTATAACCCTTAACAATGCTTTTCACTGAAATAAAATTTAGAAAAAATTATTCATTGAATTATTTTCTTAACTATTCAACTGATACGAAGCTTTCTTTCACTATTTTTCTTTCTTTTCTTTTTCTTTCATTTTTCCTTTTATTTTTATACGGTATTCACTTCTGAATATATCCCTCGCTTTCTCCTACTCAGTAAGGCTTCCCTTGTAACAAACATAAGAAAAAGAAATGTTTTTTAGCTAAACCATCTAACAGCGTATGTAACAGTTTGTATCCACTATCCTCACCTCTTCAATGAAAGAAAGGAAGTACATTTTTCCAATTCTTCTCTAAGGCTAGACTTGGTCATAATTTCATTGTTTTCAATTTCATTCCATCGTACTTTCCCATTATACTGTTAAAGTTGAAATGCATATTGGTTTCTTGATTCAGCATACTTTATTTTGCATCAGCTCTCAATTTTCTCCCAATTTTTCATATTCATTCTTTCTTATGGAACAGAAACACACCAATATAAGAATCTATCATAATTTGTTTAATAATTCCCTAATTGACAAGCATCTACTTTGTTTCCTGTTTTTTTGCTACCACAAAAGGGTTGCTATGAATATTTTGGTATAGACAGAATCTATCTTTTTGTCTTTGACCTCTTTGCCTAGCAATAGGATTATTGGATCCAAGAGTATGAACATTTTATTACTTTTTGAAAACCATAATTCCACGTTACTTTCCAGAATGGTTGGATCAAATCAAAGATTCACCGAGCATGGTAGTAGGTCTATCTTTCTGAGCCCCAAGATCTACTATTTCCATCTTTTGCTTTATTTGCCAATTTGCAAAGTATAAAGGGAAGCTTAAAATTTTTAAAAATTCACTGAATTATTCAGTGGTAGCTTCAGTGGTTTGTAGTGGTTTATATGTGAAATTTAGTATAAAAGGACATCAAATTGATAGAAAGGTTTAAATTTCTCAGTTGTGCTAGACTACATAGATTACTCTTTGGCACCAAATATTTTCTGATATCTCATTGTTCTTGGCTTGCTCTTGATTTTCTTGGCCTTGGCTTGTTCTTAATTTTCTTCAAGACTAGATAATTTTATGTCTATAATAAAATTATTTAAATATAATACAACTAGATACACAGAATTTTAATGAATTGTTATTTTTTCAATAAACAAAAGTTGTTTTTTTCTCCCTCCACTATGATTGAAAAAGAAAAAAAGAAAAACTAAAGCCTTAAAACAAATACACATTGTCAAACAACACATATCGCTCCATTGTCCATGTTCAATAAAACATGTCTAGTTCTGCTTACCAAGTCCATCACTTCTTGTAAAACCTATTCCTCTACAGCAACCCTAGGAGGGAGAAAGGTGTAGGGGTATGTTTAGGAGGACTGGTACCTCAGCTACTATGGCTGCCGAGCCCTTTTCAGGGCTGCTTTCCACCTTTGGTGTCCACATGTTCCGCCACCTCTCACCTGTGGCTCCAAGAAGCTGTAGCATGTGCAGTGGCCACACTCTGGTAAACTGTTTCAGCAGGCGGCTAAACTTGAGGGTAACCAAGGAGTCTCCAACCCATTGGTGAGCATGTGAAGGCTTCCCCTGGTGGACTGGGCAGATAAGAACAATTTGTTCCAACAGCCATAAAGGCAGCTAAAGCAAGTGCTGTGGTGTGCTTAGAGCTTGGGTAGACATCAAAGATGCCAAGGTCATCCACTGCATCTTGAGCCATCACCAGTCATCTTGATTCTGTCCTGCCACTGTGATGACTCTGGAGGAGAGAGTGAGACTGACAACTTTGTGCAAGTCTGCCTCACTTAAATCCAATTTGCCCACGAATCAAAAAATATCACTTATACCATTTTACCATTATACCTATTTCAAAGTCCTATGGTAACAGGCAAGTGATGAGGCAGCAGATGTGGGTACACTGGGAGCTGTAGTCACAATTCTGCATACAGGTGGCCCAGGCCATAGGATCATTTCTCACTGGAAGCAGCAGTGGGATTCAGCAGCCCCCTGGGTGTCTGAGCAGTCTTTTAAGGATCACACTGCTCACCTCCTGGTGTGAGGAAGGGTCTAGAAATGGTATCCTAAAAATTGTCTGCTTACCTGGCCTGATTACCCTGGCAGTCAGGGAATACCACTCTGCAGTCGAAACACAAAGAAAATACAAAAACGTCTGCAAAGACAATTCCACTGGGGGAGGGGGGTGGAGCCAAGATGGCAGCATGAAAACAGGGACTCACTTAAGCTCTCCCCCAAATCTCTCCAAACACCTGTAAAAATGACTCTAAACAAAGTGTAGAGCTATAGAACTCATGAAATGACAGAGCGAAACAAGTGTCTAGCCCAAGATGGCCTGGATGGTCACGGGGAAGAGTCTATTGCACCAAGCCAGGAGCAAAGCACGGCCCAATGTGGCTGCACTAGGACAGAGCAGGGAGGAGCAGACCTCAGGGACCTGAATCACTGAGCTGTGGCATTTACTAGACTTCTCAACCCACAAACGCCAAAGACAATGTAGCAGGTCAGGGGGAAAACTGTTGGACCTGGGTGAGAGAAGGCATGGTCTGGCCTCAGCCCCAAGGCTGCAAAGGTGACTGCAGAGGCAGCGGCGGCAGCAGCAGCAGCTGCTTCTGGAGCTCCAAGCCCACAGAGGGTAGGGGGGATGAAGTGGCTGATCAGAGCGGGAGTGCAGGGATCTCATTGCTGGCGCTGAGGCAGGATTCCTTTGCTTTGCCTTGCTTGGATCTGGGTCGCAGTCTTGGTTGGCAGTCCCTGGAGGAGGAGGAGCACTGGGGTGGCAGAGCTTGTGGTGGCTGTGGAGAGTAGTACTCCTGGTAGTTACACAACAGAAAGGAGTACTTCCACTCATAAACCAGAGCACAGTCCAGAAGAGGACTATCATACCAGCTCAGAATAGAAGTAGCTCTGAAAACAACAGTGCAAAACCCCTGGAGCTTGGGACAGAGTACTTTCTACACCGAAAGCATTCATACCCTGACAAAGGGCTCAAAAGTCAAGTAATTGGCTGGGAAAATGAGCAGGTAGAGTAAAAAGACTCAGACTACAGAATCTTACTTTCGTGACAAAGAAGATCAAAACATAGAGCCAGAAGAAGTCAATAAAGTCAAAAAGCCTACATTAAAAGCCTCCAAGAAAAATATGAATTGGTCTCAGGCCATGGAAGACCTCAAAAAAGATTTGGAAAAGCAAATAAGAGAAGTAGAGGAAAAATTGGGAAGAGAAATGAGAGTGATGCAAGAAAACCATGAAAAACAAGTCAACAACCTGCTAAAAGAGACCTCAAAAATACTGAAGAAAAAAAATGCCTTAAAATAGACTAGCCCAAATGGCAAAAGAGCTCCAAAAAGCCAATGCAGATAAGAATGCCTTGAAAGGCAGAATTAGCCAAATGAAAAAGGAGATCCAAAAGATCACTGAAGAAAATGCCATCTTAAAAATTAGATTGGAGCAAGTGGAAGCTAGTGACTTGATGAGAAATCAAGATACTACAAAACAGAACCAAAGGAATGCAAAAATGGAAGACAATGTGAAATATCTCACTAGAAAAACCACTGACCTGGAGAATAGATCCTGGAGAGATAATTTAAAAATTGTTGGACTACCTGAAAGCTACGATTAAAAAAAGAGCCTAGACATCATCTTTCAAGAAATTATCAAGGAAAACTGCTCTGATATTCTAGAACCAGAGGGTAAAATAGAAATTGACTTCAACCTGAGGTAAATTGTCAATGTTCTCAGCATTGATTGATGATGGTTTGTTGAGAACTCTATAGAAGTGTTCAACTCATCTCTCCAGGATCATTGCCTCTTGAAAAAGATCCCACAAAGAAAACTCCTAGGAACATTGTAGCCAATTCCAGAGTTTCCAGGCTGCAATGCAAGCAGCCAGAAAGAAACAATTTGAGTATTGTGGAAACACAATCAGGCTAACACAAGATGTAGCAGCTTCTATGTTAAGGGATTGAAAGGCTTGGAAAATGATATTCCAGAGGTCAGAGGAGCTAGGATTAAAACCAAGAATCACCTACCCAGCAAAACTGAGTATAATACTTCAGGGCAAAATATGGATTTTCAATAAAATAGAGGACTCTCAAGTATTCTTGATGAAAAGACCAGAGCTGAATGGAAAATTTGAATTTCAAATACAAGAATCAAGAGAAGCATGAAAAGATAAACAGGAAAGAGAAATCATAAGAGAATTAGTAAAGTTGAACTGTTTACATGCCTGCATGGAAAGATGATATTTGTAACTCAATAGATCTTTCTCAGTATTAGGGTATTTCAAGGGAATATACATTCCATATACATATATGCATATATATGTATGTAGACAGTGGGCACAAGATGAGTTGAATATGAAGGGATGATATCTAAAAAAATAAAATAATTAAGGGGCGAGAGAGGAATATATTGGGAGAAGGAGAAAGAGAGATAAAATGGGGTAAATTATCTCACATGAAAGTGGCAAAAAAGCTGTTATAATAGAAGGGAAGAGGGAGTAGGTGAAAGGGAATGAGTGAAAAAAAAAGACAATTCTACTCACCATTGAAACATGGAATGTGCTCACACTTATAGACAGCACAAAATCCAGTAGACCTGAAAGATGCACAGCTCTTTTTGCAAGAAAACTCAGCAGGTATCGCATCCAAATAGCAGCCCTGAGTGACACTAGGCTGGTAAACGAAGGCCAGCTTACTGAAGTCAGAGCTGGATACACGTTTTTCTGGAGTGGCCACAGTTAAGGGGAGCGCTGTGAAGCTGGCATAGCTTTTGCAATCAAAACTAATCTAGTCAGCAAGCTTGTATGACTGCCAAAAGGAGTGAACAACAGGCTCATGACAATGTGATTGCCACTTGCAGGAAAACGTTACGCTACCATCATCAGTGCCTATGCTTCCATGATGGAGAACCCTGATGAGGTTAAAAAAAATTATGCCAACCTGGAGATCCATATCATCAATGTGCCAAAAGAGGACAAGCTTGTAATTCTGGGTGACTTTAATGCTAGAATAGGCTCAGACTACTGACTTGGCAGGGAGTCCTAGAGAGGAATGGAGTTGGAAACAGCAACAGCAATGGTCACTTACTACTGTACTGAAGACTTGTGCATCTCATGACCTTCTCATCAACATACTGTCTTTCATTTACCTAAATGCAATAAAACTTCATGGATGCACCCTCGAAGCAAACATAGGCATTTAATAGACTGTGATAATAAGGAGAAGAGACAGACAAGATGTGAGAGTGATGAAATTCAGAAGCTGATAAATGAAAAATGAGAACTCCACAGGGTTTGCCAGCAGGATAATTCATCTATCTCTAAGAAGGTAGCATTTAATTACATCAAAAATAAAGTACAAGCAAAGCTTAGAGAGATGCAGGATTCTTGGCTCAGTAAGAAGACAGAGGAAATTCAGTTTCATGCTGATAGTAACAATCCAAAGTGCTTTTATGATGCTCTGAAGACTATTTATGGGACAAAGACCTATGGTGCATCTCAACTATTCAGTGCAGACAGAGCCACATTGATTAGTGATAAGGACATGATCCTGGGGAGATGGGCTGAACACTTCCATAGTGTTCTCAATAGACCCTCATCAATCAATGCTGAGACCATTGACAGTTTACCTCAGCTTGAAGTCAATCCCTCCCTAGCTGAAGCTCCAAACTGAAGAAGAGGTTTTGCATGCCACTAGGCTCCTTTCCTGTGACAAAACACCTAGTGCTGATTCTATTCCAGCTGAGATCAAAAACTGACTGAAATTTTCCAGATTATATGGCAAGAGGAGGTTATCTTCCAAGAGTTCAAGGATGCTTCCATTGTCTGTCTCTATAAAGGTAAAGGAAATAGATTGTTGTAACAACAATGTGACTGGCCACTACTGTGGCTGTGCAAAACCAGCACCAGCACACAGAAGAGCTGCTAACACAGGTTCTTTGATCTGCTTCTCTAAGGAAAGCAACCTTAAAGGGTTAACAATCTCACTTTAATCAAACATACATATATCATTCACTTAGTTTAGGGGGGAAAGCGAGCACCCTGAGCTTCAGAGCAGACACAAACAGAAATTACAAACAGAAAATATCAACAGATCAAATCACACAAACCAGTAGACAGGTTTCTAGCTTTCTGTCAAACATCTCAGTACATAGTTACCAGGGAAGCACCAACGTTTTGGTTTTCAAGCTGGAAGGGGGTCTAACAACAGCTACCCAGGGTCTCATCCAGTCAAATCATACAACACTCTTCCAGTGAGTGAGAACCCCAAACAAAACGCTAACCTCTGAGTTAATATACCCTGTTCAGGGTCAAAGGGTCAAAGGGTCAAAGCCATGTCAAAGCCATGCAACTCAAATCTATGTGAACTAGGCTTTCTTGTTCCTTAAGCAGGTCATCAGAGACTCCCAGATTTAATCAAAGAAACAAAGGCACTTGATTACTTTAGTGCTCCAAAAGAGAAAACAGTTAAAAAGTCCCACCTTAATTAATATTACAATTGTCCTGTGACAATCACAATGGGGGGGGGGGTCCTCTGTCTTAGTCATTGCTGGCAAGATTCTTGCCAGAGTCCTCCTTAATAGGCTGGGCCTTCACCTGGAAGATGGTCATCTACTTGAGAGCCAGTGTGGTTTCAGAAAGGGCTGAACAATCGATATGGTGTTTGCTGTCTGGCAACTCCAAGAGAAATTCCAGGAGCAGAACAGAGGTCTGTACACAATGTTTGTAGATCTGACTGAGAACTTTGATACTATTAGTTGTGAGGGCTTATGAAAAATTATGTCAAAATTTGGTTGCCCAGTGAAGTTCATCAGCATTGTATGTCAATTTCATGATGGCATGCTTGCCTGGGTTCTAGATAACAGACAATGTTCTTGTGCCTTCCCAGTCACCAACGGAGTGAAACAAGGCTGTGTGACTGCTCCATGCTTTTTAGCATGATATTTTCAGCCATTTTGTTGAATTCTTTCAATGAGGATGAACACAGTATCAAGGTCAGCTACCACACTGTTGGTAAATTCTTCAACTCGAAAAGCCTACAAGCTAAGACCAAAGTAGAGGGAGTGTTGTTGAATGATTTTCTGTTTGTGGATGATCATGCACTCAATGCAGCCTCTGAAGCTGAGATGCAACGAATTATGGATCACTTCTCTGCTGCTTGTGCTAATTTTGGCCTAATAATTAACACCAAGAAAACACAGGTCCTTCATCGGCCACCACCACACCATCCATACATGGAACCATCAGTTACAGCAAATGGAGAAGTTTCGAATGCTGTGGATAAGTTCACTTACCTTGGTAGTGTACTTTCCAGGGATATAAACATTGATAATGAGGTTAATGCATGTATTGCCAGAGCTAGCTCAGTGTTTGGGAGGCTCCAGAGGAAAGTATGGGAGAGAAGAGGTATTACACTGACTACCAAACTGAAGGTCTACAGAGCTATGGTGCTGACCTCATTGTTGTATGCCTGTGAAACCTGGACAGTCTACCAGTGCCATGCCAGGAAACTGAATCGTTTCCATTTGAATTGTCTTAGGAAGATTCTGAAGATCACCTGGCAGGATAAGGTACCAGACACTGAGGTCCTTACTGGAACTAAACTGCCAGGCATTCAAACTCTGCTTCAGAGAGCACAACTCTGATGGGCTGGCCATGTTGTTCGAATGCAAAATATACACTTGCCAAAAAAGACTATTTTATGGAGAACTCACACAGGGCAAATGCTCACATGGTGGTCAGAAGAAGCAATACAAGGATATTCTTGAGGTCTCTCTCAAGAACTTTGGAATTGATTGTGTGACATGGAAGACACTGGCACAGGACCACTTAGCATGGCATTCCCACATCAGAGAAAGTGCTGTGCTCTATGAGCAAGGCAGAATTAAACAGCTCAAAGGAAACACAGGATGCACAAATTTAGAATGTGTCCACCCCAAATGTTCACATAGACTATTTATACCAAACCTGTGGTAGAACATTCCAAGCTCAGATTGGCCTGATCAATCACAGTTGGACACATTGAAACTTGACTCTGGCGTAGTGGTGTCATTTTGGTCCTCTTCAAGAACGAAGGACAACAACCAACCAAGGAGGGAGAAAGCACATCCATTTTACAGATGAGGAAAATAAGATTCTGAGAGGTTATTTGCCAATAATGATACCTTTATATAGTGTCATTTTAAAAGCAATTTTATTGATATCTTTAATTTTTTTTATATCACCATTTTCGTTAGTATACAATCCCTTCCCTCCCTCAAGATTGAAGCTGATCTTTGTAGTAGGAAGGCCGAATTTATGATCTCAAATATAATCATATATATATATTTGAATGGTTCGAAATCACAAGGTATGAGGGATTCTCTAAGTAGAAAGCATCAGAACATTTATTTAGGCCCCAGAGCAACAGATTCGCAAACCAGCTTCCCCATTCTGACGTTTTGACCAAAAAACCCCAGGCCCAGTAGGCCCACCTCACAAGAGTAACCAGGAGGCCACAGAAAAATAGGATGGCATAAATCTTATTCACTGGCCTCAAGTCCTCGCTCGAACTCCTGGGTCCACACACAGGTCGGCTCTGCTTTGGCTTCAGCTGTAGTTTCTCACCTCTCCTCGCAGCCGAACCTCTGGTGTTCTCAAGCCCCACCTCAAAGACCAGAGACCAGAGACCATTGGTTCCTGAGTTGGC
>JAQQSZ010006125.1:0-13684 GCA_028646595.1 Phalanger gymnotis | reverse complement strand
GCAAGAAGAATTGCTGATGAAAAAGAAGTTACTGATTTCAAAGGAGGACACCATTGATGCTTTAGGTTCATGAAACAGAATGGACTAAGCATGCGTACATGCACCAGACTTGCCCAAAAGATTCCTGAAAGCTATGAGCAGAAGGTCTTTGAATTACATTGTTTGTCATTCAGTGTCAGAAGACATATTAGTTTGAGTTGGGACAGATTGCAAATATGGATGAAGTTTAATAATTTTATGTAATACACTTTTTTTTAAATTTTGGGCCCCAAAATCAAGGTGCATCCTATACATGGGAAATACAGGTATATGGGTGTGTATATATACACATATATACACATACATACATATGTAATACTATATACTATTACATATTATAATATGTTATTTATAATTATAATATAAAATATGTTTATTATATAATTCATATAACATATAACAATATATTTCTGATATTTTGCTTTTCTATCAATTTTATATTGTATTTCATTTAATATCTATAATATAATAATTATGATAAGCGTATGTATATATGTATGTATATAATAAGTATATATACATATATGTATATGTATTATGTATATATGCCTAGTTTTTATAACATTGTTTTCATGTTATCTCCTTCGTTACACTATGAGCTCCTTGAGAGCAGGGACTGCTTATTTTTGCCTTTCTTTGTATATGTAGCATTATAATAGCAATTTAGATTTGAAGATCTTTCCCACCCATTAATAGGCCATGTGATCTGCTTACATCACAGGAAGCCTAAGTCACATGTAGTGGGAGGAGCTTACTGAGAGGAAAAAGAAGTTTTGTCACAGAAAATGCTGAGAGAACAAGTTATGGCTGTTAATGGCCATCATGATAGTTAGAGATGAGGTAAAGAAAGTCAACCCATGATAGCTGTACTGTGAGAAGACTCCAGCAGGGGGTCAGGAAGGTTTTGGAATGGTGAGGCTCCAGGCTCTGACATTGTGTTTTAAGTTCCTTGCTGTTATGATAAAGTGGACTCACTGTGGGAGCAGATTGCCTGGTCATAGGATCTGGTTCTCTGGTGTCTGAATAAATGTTTTACTTCTTCTACCTTCTATATAGAGAGTCTCTCATACTTTGCAATACAGAACTTCATAGGCATATTCATGATTATCGTTGATGTTGTGTTTATTGCCTTGCTGTTACAAGCATTTAGCCCAGTGCTTGGCACATATTAAGCACTTAAGAAATGCTTGTCACTTGACAAAGTTATTTAAAAAAGAAGAGGAAAATTAGCAATTAAAGAAAGGTGTCATGGAGGACAGGTACCTGAATTGAACATGGAAAGAATATTTTGACAAGTTTTATTCATCATAGGATCATAGATTTAGAGCTGCAAGCAGTCTTACTTGCCATTTAGTCCAATCCTTCATTTTAAAGATGGGGAAACTGAGACTGATCAAAGCTAAATGATTTGCCCAAGATCATACAGCTATGTGACCAATGAAGAATTTAGAATTAAGGCCTCATGACTTCAAGCTTCATGACTTCTCTATCTTCCAAAAGTGGGGAATCTGCATCCTTGAGGCCACATGTGGCCCTCTAGGTCCTCAAGTGTGGCCCTTTGATGGAATCCAAACTTCACAGAACAAATCTCTTTAATAAAAGGATTTGTTATGGGGGATGGAGCCAAGATGGCTGCTTGAAAGGATTGGTTCTATAAAACTTTTATTTGTTTTATTTGTGTCCAGTTCTTCATGACCCTATTTAGGGTTTTCTTGGCAAAGATACTGGAATGATTTGCTACATCCTTCTCTAGCCCATTTTACAGATGAGAAACTGAGAAACAAGCAGGGTTAAGTGACTTGTCCAGGCTCACATGGCTAGGAAGCATCTGAGGCCAGATTTGAATTCAGGAGGATGAGTCTTCTGAACTTCAGGCATATCCATTGCACAACCTAGCTGCAATTTCAAGTTCAGGGAATATTTAGTAGTTCAATTTGACTGGAACACAGAGATTATGAAAAGCAATAATATGAACTAAGGCTGGAAATACAGGTTGGCATTGCAGAGGGGCTTTGATAATAAGCCTGCAGTTTCTGATTAATCTTGGAGGTGATAAAAAATCAACGAAGGTTTGGGTTGCTTTTTAAAAATGTTTAAATGGGTGAAGTGAGCAGATTTGTGTCTTAAAAGAATGATTTTGGCAGCTTCACAGGCAAAGAAATCTCTGGCCCTCAATTTCCTCATCTATCAAGGAAATAGATGGTTTCTAAGGTCCCTTTCAGTTCTATCTCTATGATCTACTTCAGGGAATATATAAAGGCTGGCACTATAGATATTGGTGCCATGTGCATAAAAATGGCCATTAAATCCGCAGGAGCATAGTATCCCCAAGAGAAAGTATAGCTTAAAAAAGAGTTCAGAACAGACCCTCAGGTGAGGAACAATCTTAGTGGATTAGAAACTAATGTTAATAGAATCTCAGATTGAGTGGATGTTGAAAGTGGTGGGAGTCTATTTTGGGCACTGAGAATACCTGAGCAAAGGCATAAAGAAATTAGTCAGGTAGAGGGGAAAAGAACCAAAACAAAGTAAAAAGAACAAGAAGGTAGAATCCTCAGAATTCAGAGTAACTTTGTTGCGTAAACTCTATTGTAGGCAGTAGTGTGCTGGTAAACTTCTAACAATCAGCTCTCTGGGAAAAAAATATGTATGCCTGACATACTTTTAAGTTTAATCTGCATTTTTAACATTTTCTTTACCTTTAATCTTTGCCAACATGAAGGTCTTTTCCAAAGAGTCCTGTGTATTCATTATGTGGCCAAAGTATTTAAGCTTCAACTTTGATATCTGACTTTCTGGTGAACAGCTAATTCAAATTTCTTTAAGCATTGACTTATTTGATCTCCTTGCTGTCCACATGACTCT
The DNA here is from genome assembly GCA_028646595.1 of Phalanger gymnotis. Classification (NCBI taxonomy): domain Eukaryota; kingdom Metazoa; phylum Chordata; class Mammalia; order Diprotodontia; family Phalangeridae; genus Phalanger; species Phalanger gymnotis. The sequence continues at coordinate 10,780 of JAQQSZ010006125.1, read as the reverse complement.
CAAAAGTCTTCTTCAGCACCACAATTACATGCAAATATATATAAACTAAACCATAAATATTAAGTATTTATTATGCATCCATTATGTGCCATATACTCTGCTAGGCACAGGGGAGGGAGGGAAGACAAAAATGAAGTATCCTCTACCCTCAAAGGGATTATATTATAACTGGAAAGGGAAAATGTACACGTATGAGTATATATACAGTGTAAGAATAAAGCAATGTGAAAAGGGAAGGAGTCATTAGCAGCACAATTTATGGACTTAGGTTCAAGTGAATCAACAAGTTGAGACAGGGTCCTTCTGTTGAGGACACAACACAGTAAGGATATAAGTAATATAGAAAGGTGGGGAGCACTATGAAAAGAAAATAAACATTTTGGTTTTTGAATAATTTAGAAACCTAGGACAGACATATAAAATTGAGAAAAGTAAAGGCAACTAGGGCCTCATTCTCAAAGAAGCAAGAAAAAATAAAGGAAAGAGATACTAGCTGATACCCAAGATAAATGGCCAAAGTCAAAAGAAGAGGTAGGGAGGGGGCAGCTAGGTGGTACTGTGAATAGAACACCAGTCCGGGAATCAGGAAGACCTGAGTTCAAATCTGGCCTCAGACACTTATTAGCTATGGGACCCTAGTCAAGTCCCTTAATACAAACTGCCTCCAAAAACAAAAGAAGAGTTTGGGAAATTCAGGACTTCATTCGGATCAACCTTTTAAGGATGGAATTTTGCATCTGATTACCTGCCCTCTGATTTAGCTATTTGTATTTCTGTAAATAGCTACTTGAATTGATATAGCTATTTGTAAAATTTAGCCATATGTATTTCATGATATAAAAGTTAACATTTGTTTTGGAAAAAAATAGTAAAGAATGATACTTTCATATTAGAAAGAATATGCTGATCATCACTTTACTCATATCACTTACTGATTCAACAACATACATTGGCTCCCCATTACTAGCAAATAAGGTAGAATCAAAATAAGGTAGAACCTTCTCAGGCTTGGCAATTGAGGCCCTCCATAATCTTACCTATCTTTTCCAATTCATCTTGTTCAATTTGCTTTCAGATATTCTATATTACAGCCAACCAGACTTTTCACTGTTTCCTACTTATATCTATCATCATATATTTGATCATACTTTCTTCCATTAGGGAGGTAGATGCTACACTCAACATCTACCATACCACACATACTGTAGTGTTAATCAAGGCAGGATTTTTTGCCGTTCTCTTAAGTGTCTTTAATAAGTGTGGTCTTTGTTTGAATGGGGCAAGTAAAGTGGGATCTTTTTTTGTCTTGGAATGTTTCTCTGCACTAAGACAATCCAGAGTCATTGAATTGTATATGATGTGGTGCTGGGGGTTGGAGCTTTCCCACACTGATTTCTCACACTCTAAATGGTGAGCTTCAAGCCCTCAGGGTCCTAAGCAGTGTATATGTGTTGGAAGGTTAGTGTTTCACTTTGGGGGTGGGGGGATGGTATACTCATTGAAAGAATGTGGGTGGCAAGACTCTGGGCAAGCCATTGAACCCCCCCGGCTTTGTAACCCAGATGTTGGTGCCTCTCTGGTAACTATGAATTGTGATTTGAATCAGACAAGGTCTGTCTGTTGATGTTTGTAGTTTCTGTTTGTATTTGTCCTGAAGTTCATGGGGCTGATTTTTTCCCCCTGAACTAAGTGAATGATATATGTATATTTGATCAAACTGAGATTGTTAACATCTTAAAGTTGCATTCCTTAGAAAAGCAGATCAAAGAACCTGTGTTAGCAGCCCTTCTGTGTGCTGTTGTTGTTGGTCTTACACAGCCACAGTCGCTGCTAGCCACATTGTTGTTACACACACACACACACACACACCAACTCACCCTATTTAATGCCTTCATAGCACACCAGTTTTAGACCTGGAAAGTTCTTAGAGGTCCTCTAGTTCAGATGTTCCCACAGGGGCGAAACTCCTAGAGTACAACCTGAACGAGATTAAAATATAATTGGGAAATGTTTAATAAAATAAATAAAAATACAGTGCAACATACATAATGTAAATTTGTGGTTTTCTAAGTCAATATGTGTCCAACAAGGATCTGTTTCCATTTGAGTTTACAGCACTGCTCTAATTCAACTCAATCATTTTATAAATGAAAAAACAGACTACATAAAGATTAAATGGCATTCCCAAAGTCACCGACATAGGAAGCAAGTCCAGAATTTGAACCCAGAATATGCAAAAAAAAAACCGAAAATTATAAATGTTGGAGAGGAGGTGGGAAAATTGGAACACTGATATACTGTTGGTGGTGTTGTAAACTGATCCAACCATTCTTGAGAGCAATTTGGAGCTATGTCCAAAGGGCTATAAAACTGCAGCCCTTTTGATCCAGCAATATCACCACTAGGTCTGTATCCCAAAGAGATTGCTTTTTAAAAAAGGGAGAGGAACGGCCAACACATGTGAAAATATTTATAGCAGCTCTTTTTGTGGTGGCAAAGCATGGGAAATTGAGGAGATGCCCAGTAATTGGAAAATATGTGGTGTATGAATGTAATGGAATACTACGATGCAATAAGAAATGATGAACAGGCAGATTTCAGAAAAACCTAGAAAGCATGAACTGAAATGAGCAGAACCAAGAAAACATTGTACACAGTATCGGTAGCATTGTGTGATGATCAACTATGAATGATTCAGCTCCTCTCAGCAATACAACAACCTAAAAAAAGTACAAAGAACTGATAAAGGAAAAGGCTATCCATTTCCATTTAAAGAACTGATGGACTCTGAATATAGATCGAAATATATCTTTTCACTTACTTTATTCTTTCTCTTCTTTTTTTTTCTTTCGATCAGCTTCTTTCATAACTATGATTAATATGAAAATATTTTCACATGATAGCACACATATAAACTATATCAAACTGCCTACCAAGAGGAGAGAGGAGGGAAGGAGGGAGAAAAATTTGGAACTCAAAATCTTGTAAAAATGAATGCTAAAAATTTTCTTGACACATCACTGGGGAAAAAACGAAATACTATTAGACTTTTAAAAAAGAATTAAAAATAAGAATTTGAACCCAGATATTTGATTCCATATTCATTGCTCTTTCCGGTACACCATCTTGCCTCTCTATGGCATAAATGTTAGGAAGGATGCTCCCCTTCCTTGAAGGCCTAGCACAGTGCCATGCTACCCCTCCTATGAAACATTCCCAGATTCCATCCACTATATAATGCTGCTTTTCTTTGTATCCCACAGTGCTTAGTCCACAGTAGTTGGTCAATAAATATATGTAACAGAAAGAGTGTTTGATGTGTATTCAGAAGACCTGTTTAAAGACCTAATTCTGCCACTTACTATCTATTTGACTTTGAGCAAGTGATTTCATCTCTTGTGAACTCAGTTTTGTCATCTATAAAATCAGACAGTTGTTATGAATGATTTGGGTTCTGTGATGTGCTGCAAATGGCAAATGCTACAAATCAAGACTGATTTATTATTTTGTTGATTGTCTAGATTTAAGAAGATGATAGAGAAAATTAAATGTAGATTAAACTCAAATGTGTGTTATGTGTTAATTTTTTATCAGAGTGCCAGCTATTAAACATTTACCAACATGCTCCTGCCTGTACTGGACCTAGCTTACTAATTTCCTTCCACCTCTAAAATCCTATAATAAATGAAGGAACAACCCCATTCACACCAACCTATCGATTAAAAGACTTAAACATGGAGTCAGATGATCACAGATTGAGAGCTCTAAAGCACTCAAAGCTCATCTTACAGATAAAGACACAGAGGGTAAGTAATTTGTACAAGGTCACGAAAATTATAAATGTCAAAGTTTGAATTTGAATCCAGGTCCTTTGATTGCAAATCCACCCCTCTTTTCCCTGAGCTATGTAGTACCTCTAATAAACAATGCCTCGATAATTCAAAGGAATCAATCAACAGATTTGTAGGGGTAAGTTTTGATTAAATAAACCTTGTTAGTGCTTTTCAAATCAAACTTGGCCATGTGGTAAAAGCAAGCCTGCCCAGTAAAATGGATGAATGGTTGTTTAATATATGCATGTAGTTAATTTAATGTAGCTAAAAGAGGCAAGGGCCAATTAATACAACTCTAATTTTGAAGAGGTAACCAAAGCTCTTTGATACAGGACTCTCTCCTTATTGGTAGAGATGAATACCCTGTCCTGTATGAGGGAAGGGCAGGGCACAGAGAGTATAAAAACTCTAGTCTTCAGTCTTCTTCCAGACTCTTTAAGCTTTGAGTCAGTTCAGGTGTTTCTGGATTCCAACTTTGAGAGGGAAGATATACAAGAACTCTACTTCATGGTGCTGAAGGAAAAGACTGGGAAAACATGAGATGATCTGGTAGTTTCCATCATGTCCATGTTCCCTAGCTTGCTATACTAGAGACTTCTGGGAATTTCTCCTTGGGCGAGATCCAGAACTCTCTCTTGCTTGATCTGTGTTACCTAGCACCCAATAGGAGAGCGCCTTCATTCTATATTGTCTGGTAGATATTCTCCTATGTATATCTTCTCTGATTTCTGTTTTGCTACAATTTGGATAAATGAGTTTTCTTGTTATATACTATGTGTCTTCATTGTGGAAGTGGAATTTGGTAGGAAAACTGTTAAGATTTGGACATAAAGGAGGTCATCCTTCCTTCCAACAATGACATAGTGATCAGAAGATAGATTGAATCAGATCATGTTCCTTAGATTGATACTATTTAAGGGAGCAAATAGATATAATTCTAGCCTAGAACCCCCTCTCTCAGAAGAGAGCAAGAGGGCCTCTAGTCCCAACTTTCTGGAATGAATTTAAGTCTCCCTTGGAGAAAAGTAGGGGAAAAAGAAGCTAGAAATGTCTATTGTATCTTGCTTTGAACTACCCAAAGACACCCTCATGCTACAGGCTATGAGACAGTCTACCACATGTGCGTGCACTACAAAGATTTTTTTTTTTTAAGAAAGACCCAAAAAGTTCAAGTGATTTGCCCAAAGTCACACAACTTTTTGATGGCTGAGCCAAGTCTAGAAACTGTTATCTCCTTATGCCCCCAGATTAGGAGTCTTCCATTGCTCCTTCCTCTAAACTTCCTTCCTCCTCTCGTGTTCAATAAATGTTTGTTATAATTATTGAATGGAATTTCAGCAGGGACTCATCTCTCCTAATTACCATCTGTCTTCTTTCAGAGCAAACGTTTTCACGGAAGCTACCATCACTAGCCACCCCCCACCTTTCATTGTGTGTGACCCTTTGCAACTCCAAACAAGTGCCCCTGGTCAACTCTATTATTAATGAAATTTTTAAGCCTAATAAATATTTTCAAAGCCTTGTGAAAAAGCAGAGTGTTCTTACCCTGAGGAGTTCTCAGTCTAAGACATAGTACAACTTTGTTACATCATGTTCCCAAGGACTAAGGAAAACAAAGGGCACACAGACAAAAATGGAGTAAATACAGAACAGGACCAAAAAAAAAAAGATGTTCATTAATAAATTGGGTCAAGCTGAGAAAACAAAGCCCGAATAACCATCCTACTAATGTACCATTACTACTTATGTAAACAAAGTCTTTGTCTATGTGCATAGTTAGACATTAAAACCCAGACCACAAAAGAGGAGTCCACCCCCTGACACATCATCCCTCTTCATTTATTTTTCCTTATTTTTTATCCCTTTTGCTTCCTGTTAAGATGTGTCTCCTTCGAGAGCTCATCAACCATCTCTTGAGCTAAACCGCCTGCAGTGAACTATTTGCCAGAGATTCAACGCCTTAAAGCTCTTAAGAAAACAAACTACAGGCCAAGACCTCTGTGGTTATTTTCTAACAGGCACAACTCTGGCTTAAAAGGGAGAGAAAAATACTTTTATGAGGGGATGAGAACTCTCCACTGGCGGTGACTCTTTACATGAAAATAAGGGTTCTTAACCTGGAAAGTGAATTTCTTATTATTGGTTCAAAAACCAGTCGTCTGTGCTACACACTGTTTTCAAAATGATGTTTTCCACTTTTAATCTAATATCTTTGTGCCCCTGTACAAAAGTCTTCAATGGCTCCCAAATGTCTAGTAAACCAAGTTCAAACCTCTCAGCCCTCTTTCAAGGCCCCCTGCCTCTGGCCTTGGCATTCTCTTACGGCCTTATTTTCTAATACTTCACCCCTGCTTCTGTCCCCCCACCCCCATGTTCTATCAATTCACTATATTCAGTCCATATAGTAAATACTCCTGTGGTTGTTCATCCTTCTTCTTAAAAAGGACCAATGACATCATCAGTGCCTAAAGGCAAGGCAAGAATGAGACAGAAAATGGCCCACTTTAGCAACACAGAACTATCAGCTTGGGAGGGGAAGACCCTTAGAGTTTCTGGCCAGAACAAAAAATAATTGCTATCTACACTCATTCTAAGTGATCAAAACCTAGTCAATGAGCTACTTGGAGGCTTGGGCTGAGGGCTATCATTGGGGTATTCCATGAGAGCCAAAAAGAGCTTGGGTTTAAAGGCACAGTCAAGGAGCTCCATTTGAAGCACAATGGGCTTTTGTAAAACCTGTTTTGTCAGAGCTATATTTCAAGAAATCATAAATTAAAATGGAACAGTACATTAGGTAAATTGTCCCAGGCTTTTGAAAAAAGAGGGGGGAAAATAGTAGAAATAAATAAATGGAAACTTTTTTTTTAAATTTAAGAAACAAAATAAAAAAATTTAGACCCTAAATCCAAAAATATCTTACAAAAATGTCCTTGTTGTTGCTCACCCTTAATTCTCAAAGAGAACCAATGACATCATCACCAGGGTGATGTCTTGACTTTAGTGTGAATTGAATTCAAGTGAGGCAGAGCTGTGTAAAGATGTCAGCCTTACTCTCCCTTCCACAGTCATTGAAGTCCAGTGGCAAGACAAAAATCAGGACCTGTATACTCCTACCAAGTTTCCTAAACTCAACATATCATTTTTTCCGCTTCCTATACCTTTGCTCAAGCCATCCCCTAGGTTGAATTCTCCCACTCTCTCTCCCCTCCCATCTCTCCACCATTGAAATCTTCACCATTCCTCAAGACCCTATTGTAGACTTTGCTGAAGCTGGAAGTGACCTCTAATTGTTTATACCTGTGTTATTCAAACATTGTAGTCTAATACCTAACAAACATCAGCAGTTAGTCATCCTACTATGTAGGATTATGGTTTAGGGATGAAAGGGGCTATCCAGGACAACCTCAGAAAGTTATAGATGAAGGAGCCGAGGCTCGGGAGAGGTTTGGTGACTTGCCATGGTCACACAGGGGTAAGTAATTGAGGTGAGATTTCAACCCAGATCTGTAAGGGAACTTAGGAAACACATGTATCTCTGGTTTTTAAGTTGAGGAATTGAAGCCTAGACAATGATGTAAGTGACTTGCCCATGGTCACATCAGTAGAAAGTAGCAGAGCCAGGATTTGGGCTCAGGTCCTCTGTCTCCAAATTCAGCACTCATTCCATTGTACCACACTCTTGGGCCAGTGCTCTATCTCCAAAGACAAGGCTTATTCTTCGTTATTGTTCAGTCATTTCAGTTGTATCTGACTATTCATGATCCAACTTGGGATTTTCCTGTTGATGGGATATAGGCTCTGGAAACCCCTTTGAACTCTTATCAAATCGTCCCACTTGATCTGGCATTTGTTTGAGACAACAAACCTTTCATTTGGGTTATGCCCAAATCTCTATTACTTCTGGATTGCCTCCAACTACTTCCCACCCATGATCCTATCAAAATCTCATTCTCTTGTTTCCTGGCCCCTGACCCCTATGCACCCTAGCCTACTGGCCACTCCCAACAAGATCCTCCCTGGACCCCTCTTCCCATCACCCCAGACCACTTGGCTAACCCTAGATCCCTCCCACAGTCTTTCTATATATAAGATCCATCTTGCCTCCATGAAGGGGCTCAGATTTAATCTAGCTCAGATTCAATCTGGCCTGCTGACAGAATCTGAGCATTCCTTAAAAGTCTAGCCAATGGTGAAATTTCTGGCCAATACAGTGGATCTTTCATAAACTTTGTTTTTTTCTTTGGCTGAAAGAAGGCTTGGGTAGAATTCATTCTGGCAAGACCCGGCATGTTGGTACTTTGGGGTCCTGAGCACCCCTAAACCTTGGCAAAGATACTGAAGTGGTTTGCCATTTCCTTCTCCAGTTCATTTTACAGATGAGGAAACTGAGGCAAACAGGGTTAAGTGACTTGCCCAAGATCACACAGCTAGTAAGTGTCTGAGGGTGGATTTGAACTCAAAAAGAGGAGTCTTCCTGACTCCAGGCCTAGTTTTTTATCCACTGTGTCAGTTGTATCACAGAAACTCTGTGAGAGAGTATGCCTGATCTCAGCATTTTAGAACTTAGAGCTAGAAGGGTCCATTGGCATGACCTGGTCCCTTATTTTATTGATGAGGAAATTGAGTCCCCAAAGAGGTGAAGTGATTGTGTAAGGTCAGGCAAGTAATAAGACAGCTAGGATTCCATTCTCTTTCTGCTATACATAGAGTTCAATAAACATTTAAAAGATATTTTGAACTGAATGTTAAATTTACATTTGCGAGTATCTATGCATGAATATATATAGTGTGTGTGCATATATATACACATGTATATACATACATATACACATATATATACACATACATATACATATATACACATATATACATATGCATACATACATATATATGTATGTGTATATATATATATATATATATATACACACATATGTATAGAGGCTATGTTGGGCAGCTAGATGGTACAGTAGATAGAGTGCTGGACCTAAAGTCAGGAAGATGAGTCTTCTTGATTTCAAATCTGGCCTAAGACACTTATAGCTGTGTGACTCTGGGCAAGTCACTTGACCCTGTTTGCCTCAGTTTCCTCATCTATAAAATGAATTGAAGAAGGAAACGACAAAATACTCCAGTATCTTTGCCAAGAAAACTCCGAATGGTGTCACAAAGAGTAGGACACGGCTAAAGAAAAATGACTGCATAGCTAAAATAAAGGATATGTTACACTGGCATGGATGGTTGTCTTTACTCCTCATCAAAGTAAATTGTCTGTGTGGTATAATTTGAGGGCGTCTAAGAAAGATCTGCATTTAAAAATACCACCACCAGCCAAGCTGAAAGTTCACTATTCATAATTAAACTGTGCTGTTTTCCTCTTCTCTCATCCTTCTTGAATTTGAATGTTCCTGCAAAATAATAGCTTTCAGTCCTCAACACCTTAGAGAAAGGATTATTAATCTGAGATCATGAATTTGTTAAGAAAAATATTCTCGGGACATGATTTCTCTTGCAACACTCTCAGGGTCAGTCCTGTTGCATTTTGTTCCCTTTCAGGGTTTTCTAATAACCTGAAAGTGTTAGAAAATCTCTTATCTCCTATTGGCTTGAGCCCCCACCAATGGCATGCCCAACTTTGCCTATTTCATTGAACCACTTGACATCAGATTAGCTTTTATGAAGGAATATTTGTTCCAAAGACAGAGTAACAATAAACCTACAAATATTTTCCCCAACAAGCTGGTGGAATTTGAAAGAAAATGGTGACCACTCACAGGATTCAACACTAGTCTGGCACCCAGATGTTTGTTTTAATTTATTCATTTAGAAATATTATGCTGAGATGAAATTCTTAGGTTTCACCAGACTGTCTACCAAAGGGGCCCAAGACACAAAAAAATTTGAACTCTCTGCCCTAGAGTAAATGAGTTGATCAGATTTCTTCATTGAGAACACTGTGTTTGGGAAGAGAGAACTCAGAAATTCCAACTTCCCATTGGAATATTTTTAAAAGAATGGTTATCAATTTAATACAAATTAAAAGGGGAAAATACTATAAGCATCATATATTTCTCATGGAATATCTTTTTGTATAATGTAGAACAGATGTGTCAAACACATAGCCTGTGAGCCACATATGGCCCTCAGCATTCCAAAGTGTGGCCCAAACCAGAATAAAATGTGATTGGGAATATTTAACAAAATAAATAAAAATACAATAAAACATAGATAATTTTACATTTTAAAATTAAGTCAATAGTTTGTGGCTCACTGGAATTCTTACATGTGTATATAATAATGTATAGTATACCCATTTCTATTTTAACTTGATACTGCTAATATAGAATACCAGCTTCCCATTGAAATTGAGTGTGGTTCACTGATACTCAGGCAATCTGATATCTGATGAGTTCCTTCATGGCACCATTATTTCATGAAGAATTGTAACAACAATGTTACTAGCAGCTGTTTGGAGGTATAAGACCAACACCACCAGCACACAGAAGGGCTGCTAGCACAGGCTCTTTGATTTGCCTTTCTAAGGAAAGCAATTTTAAAGGATTTGCAATCTCACTTTAATTAAGCATACATATATCATTCACTTAGTTCAGGGGAAAAAGTCAGCACCCTGAAATTCAGAGAAAGCACAAACAGAAATTACAAGCAGAAATTATATAAATGGAGCAAATAACACAAATCAGCAGACAGAGCTTCTGTCTGTCCATAGCAATACATACATAGTTACCAGACAGAGAAGTGCCAACATCTGGGTTTTCATCCCGGGGGCTCCTTAATGGCTACCCAGAGTCTCATCTGGAGAAATCACAGGAATGTTCTTCCAATGAGTGAGCCCCCAAAGCAAAATGCTAATCCCAGATCATATATATACTTCTTCAGGGTCAGCCCACAGAGGGCATCACAACCATGTGACTGAAGCTCATGTGACTTAG
>JAQQSZ010006124.1:0-13684 GCA_028646595.1 Phalanger gymnotis | reverse complement strand
TATATATATATATATATAATTTACCAGAGAAATGTAACTGTCAAAAATTATAGAAATGAATGACTACCTAGGTGGCACAATGGATAGGGTGCTGGTCTTAGAGTTAGGAAGAATCATTAGATCTGGCCTCATATCCTTACTTAGCTATGTGACCCTGGGAAAGTCATTTAACTCTATTTCCTCATCTATAAAATGAGCTGGAATAGGAAATGGCAAACCATCCCAATATCTTTGCTACAAAAACCCCAAATGGGGTCATAAAGAGTTAGACACAACTCAAACAACTGAACAAAAAGAATACGTAGCTCTATTTCTCTGAGCACATAGAGATTGATTGCCTCAGTGACAAGGTTTTTCTGAGATATTTGTGATTCTGGAGAGGAGGATGGAAAGGGAAAGGGGGGCTGGAGTGAATGGGAGGGAGAAAGGGTTTTTTAATAAGTCTCTGTGAGAGAAAATGATGTGAGAGTAGTCTGTAAAGATAGAATGGAGTAAGATTGTTGTGAAGGACATTCATAACAAGCAGAAGGGTTTGTGTTTTATCCTCAAAACAACAGAGAGCCACCGAAGTGTTTTGGCCAGGGGGTGATGTGGTGAGACTAGTACTATGTGAATATGAATTCGGAGGCTGTTCTGAGGGTAGATTGGGAATGCAGACTGGAGGCAAAGATGATGCTGATGACGATGTGGGGGGAGAGGAGGAGAAGGAGGAAAAAGAAGAGAAGAGAGGATAATAGAATCATGGCTGAATCTGTACATTAATCACTGGGAAGAATTTTGGAGGTTGTCTAATCCTACTTCTTTATTTAATAGACGATAAAAGTAAATGAATTTAACAAAGTAAGACAGGAAATAAATGGCAGAGCTGAGCCCTATAACTCCAAATTCAATGATCTTTCTATTGCATAAAATGTTAAGGCTTCATTCAGTGGGCAATAGTGAGATGCTTAACATTTTTGAGTTGTGAAGTGATATAATCAGACTTTTATAATAATCTTTATGGTTGCTATTGTCATTTATATAGCAACTTAAGGTTTTCAAAACATATTACACACATTACCTCATCTGAACTTGACAATAACCCTATAAAGTAGATACAGATGAAGGAGCAGAAGCTCACCTAAGGAAAGTGGCAGTCAGGCAAAGCAGTGGGAGAGTACTGGGCCTGGAGTCAGCAAGACATGAGTTCAAATTCATCCTCATATGTAAACTAGCAGTGTGACCTTACACAAGCTACTTAACCTCTGTTTTCCTCAGCTTCCTCATCTATAAGATGGGAGTAATAGTAACACCTACCTCCCAGAGTTGTTGTGAGGATGAAATGAGATAATATTTGTAAAGCACTTATACAGTTTTGGCATATAGTAGATGTAATATAATGCTTATTATTATTATTATTAGTGTTGGGAGGATTTGGGCCCAAGTCTTCTGATTCCAAAGCCAGCATTATACCTTCTTTATCATACATCCTCCATTCTCAAGTGCTTCTGATATAACTCACTAGGAACACAAGTATTTGTGTTGGGGCTTGCAACATGATCTAAATTGTCCCTTAAAGTCTGCTCAAAAAACCCCGACTGAATAAAAATGGTACTCTATACTTGTGCCAGGTATGCACCATAAGTCCTAAAATGGCTACTATCCTAATGTAGAGAAACTCAAAATTGTTGTTGGTCTATTGTGAAAAACAGCTGTATGCTATCAGATCTGATTGGAGAGTGTTTTAGCTCTCTATTTAAAACAGTTGTATAGATTCTTTGAGTCATCTGTGACATCTGTTGTAGCAAATAGTGGCATCTGGTTGAAGAGCAGAGGTCTGGTACAATTAAGGAAAAAATGTTATTTCCTTCCTAGTGTATGCTATATTTAGTATTGGTGAGTTGTGATGGATATTTTTACCGTAACCTCCTTTTCCCCTGTCTACATATATTTAAAAAAATAAAATCAATTGATCTCTGGATATTGTCTTAACATTATGATTAAATGTTCATTTTTATCCATAGATTTACCTTCCATTTCAACTAACATATGGACAGAACATGTTAAAAGGGAAGTTGAGATTACCTAAAATACATTTATAAAATTCCCATTTTCTTAGAAATACGTTGCTTTGCTAGCTCTTCTTCCATCTTATCACCCAAACCCCATATCGACATTGCTCAAAATTCTATGTTTGGCTTTCTTCTCTTCTTTCTGTATATTCTTCTCCTTGGCTGGCATTATTCATTCCCCCGGTTTTCAACTATCACATCTTTGTTGATTACCCACACACACATACATATATACTTATGCATGTGTATACATATGCATACCAATTACACACGCTATCTATCCATCCATCTATCTATCTATGTTTCTATCTATGTATCTATCGATCTCATCTCTTTTGTAAATCTAATCCTCGAGAACCTCCATTTTAAGGAAAGTACTCCGGACAGCCATGTATTCTTTCTTCTCTGGGTTCTATTTCCAACTCTTTTTTCCACCATACCCATGGTTTGGTACTTTCTCTTTCAACCCCACATTAATTACCTTTTTCATGTGTTGTTTTCATCCTTTGGCATGTAAACTCCTAAAGAGCACAGACTGCCTTTTTATTGTACTTTTATTCCCAATGTTTATCATAATGCCAGTCACAGGATAAATACTTAATAAATGCTTATTGCCTTGACTTGAGTGGACTAATCCCACATTTACACTGCCTGATAGACATTTTCATTTGTATAGCATCTCCACTTGGGTGAGCATCTCACATACAATTTTTCCCAAACTGAATTCATCATCTTCCTTTTAAATTTGTCCTCCTAATTCTATTTCTGCTTGCTACATTATCAATTATTGCTGCCCGATCTTCTCCATTCCTATTGTCAACATCTTATTTAACTTCTATTTCCTAACACATCCTCTCCTCCAGCCTCCTGGTTCATCTTACATACTTTATTATTATTATTTGCAGTCATTTTCCCCATCATTTCTGACTATTTCTGACCTCATTTTCTTGGCAAAGATGCTAAAGTGGTTTGCCATTTCTACAAAGTTAATACAGGGGTTTGCCATTTCCTTCTCAAGCTCATTGTACAGATGAGGAAACTGAGGCAAAGATGGTTAAGTTGTTTGCCTTGAGTCCCAAAGCTAGTAAGGATCTGAAGGTGGCTTTGAACTAGAGTCTTCATGACTCCAGGTTTGGTACTCTTTCCACTGTGCCACCTAGCTGCTTACATACTGCTCCCAGATTAATCTTTCCTATGCTAAACCCTAATCACATAACTTCACTGGTCCAAGAATGCAAAGACTCCTTGATCTTTATTGAATAAGTTTTTCAAAAAATCCACACACCTTAGAGTGAAATTTAAGACCCTCCATAATCTAGCTCCGATTTACTTTTCCAAATATTTTATTATTCCTTTAAGTATACCCTGCACTCAAACCAAACAGAATTCCTTAATACTTCTCTGCTTCCACACCTTTGTGATGCCATCCTTGCTTGTTTAAATCCTACTCATCATCCTAAGACCTAGATCAACTATATGAATCTCTGTAAAATCTTCTCTAATATTCTGAGAAATGATCTCAGCTGTGACCTCCTAAAAGTTCTGACTTGCACCTTACTTAGGGAACTTCCCTTACTTATCTTTCATATTCTGCTTAGTGTCAGGGCTATTTGTGAACATGTGGATGTGTTAGTACAGAGTAAATTCCAAGTATCCTGAGCATTGTCTTATTTCTTTTTTCATATCTTCTGAAAGTACAGTAAGTTTTTAATATGTTTGTTCAAAAAACATTTATTAAGTGGCTACTATCTGCAGAGTATTATGGAATGTAATGGCTAGCATATTACAGCTCACAAAATTATTTACATAATATGGCCTCTTTTTGTGGGATCATTTCTATGCCTTTTTCATAAATGACCAAGTTGATGCTCAAAGACATTAAGTTACCTGGCCAAGGTCTCACAGCTAGTAAATGGCAAAACTAGAGTTCAAAACTAGGTCTTCTCATGCTATTGGTGCTCAATCATTGGCTCAGGAATGGGCTAATGCAAGAGTCACATTTTGACCTCAGTTCTTTCTTCTATCATATCATTTGAATTGCATCATTCTTAAGGTAGTTATATTGATATTTTAAATGTGATCAAAATTTTAGGTTGATTACAAAGAGATTCACTTCAATAGTTCACATGCTTATGTGTTACTTTCTCCCTTTTCTAAGTTCTGCCAAATTTCCATTTTCCCCTTTCTATTTTACTCATCCCTATGGATAAAGTATCAAAATATACTTAATAAGGTTTGGCATTTCATTCATTTGGAATATTTTAATGAATACAACATTCATAAACACTTCATATTAATGAATGATGACTAATAAAAGATATTTTATCTTTCTAAAATTCTATAATTTTAAATCATGTGATATCTTGTAATAACAGATATACATAAGGGTTTTCATGCAATCCAATTTAGAAGGGTGCTAATGACAGGTTGCTATACCACCGATTAAGTGTTTTAAAAATCATCTATAGATGTCCCCACAACATGGATAAATGAAACAGCAGATGGGACAGCTGTGATTCACAGGTGTTTAATTCTATACTTGTAAATTAGCCAGAAAACGTCTGAGATAGCTATAGACAGAGAATGAAATAAAAAGTGATGAACGAAGGAAGAGTGGGTGAAAATTCAGGAGAGATCAAACAATTTGGCATGTCTTTCTTTAATAATGATCTCCCAAAGGCAGAGAGCTTATCTGAAAAATCAGAACCAACTACTCCTACATCAACCAGTCCAGAAAATTTTATTCTTCTGGTCCCTACCAACAACTCAGTGACCAATGGTCACATAACTTTGGTTTCCATGCATTCTTTCTGTTACATCTATATTTGTCTTTTTCCACTGTCATATGACAGAGGCTCTAACAATATAATTTTAAATGCTAAACACTTCATAAAGTTAACTAACTTTTACTGGGTGATTAATCAATTCAGTTCAATCATTAAACTGGTTAATGGAGTTCTATGATGTACCTTGTATAAGTGAACAGAAAAATCACTTCTCTTTATATAGGTCATTGAAATTCCCAAAATGTTTAGTAAACATAATTCCATTTAATCTTCCCATAAACAGGCTACACAGAAGCTCTTTCCAATAACCTAATTTTCCTTCTAGAAATCTAGGGGGAATATTGAACTTAGAAAATACCAAATTTTATCACAAAAATGAAATTGATTATATTTCAAAAGACAGGATGCAATTGGTTATTTATGTGAAATTCATCACAAAATTATCAATCAATGTACAGTCAGACAAAGTCACAATCGTTGATTAAGTAGCTCCTTGAGGGTAGGGATTGTCGTTGGTATCTTTTGTATACCCAGCTTTTGGCACAGTGTTCTGTAGGTGCTTAATAAGTATTTATTGAATTGGATGAAATCAAAATGTCTGATGCAAGAGTATGCCTAATACTGCTCTCCTCACTCTGGGTCCAGTTTTAGAAACATTAACTACATTGTCTTTTAGTAAGGTTATAAAGAGATATAGAAGAGACCTATCATTTTCCTGTTATTGAAAAGTCTCTGATGAAGAAGCTGACACTTTCAATGGAGGTTTACAATTTCTCTACAACTTTCAGTCATAGAGATTTGCCTAGAGTGCTAAGAATCCTGTCCAGTTCACATAGCCAGCATTAAACAGAGCCAAGACATAAAACTAGGCATTCCCAGCTCTAAAATAAACTCCATAATGCTGCCTCTTAAGTATTATAGGAGGAGAGAATAAGAAGAAATCATTTGGGGCTAGAGAAGTGGGAAGGTAGAATACCTGGTGTATATTACTTACAGGCTAATTTTATTTTATTTTTTTCTTTCTGTATATATTTGTTTTCAACATTGATTTCCACAAGATTTTGAGTTACAATTTTTCTTACCATTTCTACCCTCCCCCCATTCCAAGATGGCCTGTATGCTGATTGCCTCATTCCCCAGTCAGCCCTCCCCTCTTTCACCCCATTCCCTCCCCATCCACTTTCCCCTTATTTTCTTGTAGGGCAGGACAGATTTCTATGCCCCTTTCCCTATATATCTTGTTTCCCAGCTGTATGTAAAAAATATATATTTTTTTAAACATCTGCTTCTAAAACTTTGAGTTCCAAATTCTCTCTCTCCCCTCTTCCCTTCCCACCCATTTTCCCTAGGAAGGCAAGCAACTCAACACAGATCACACATGTATCTTTATGCAAAACACTTCCACAATGCTTATGTTGTGAAAGGCTAACTATATTTCCTTCCATCCTATCCTGTCCCCCTTTATTCATTTTTCTCCCTTGACCCTGTCCCTTTTCAAATGTGTTTACTTTTGATTACCTCTTCCCCCTATCTGCCTTCCCTTCTATCATCACCCATTTTTTATCCCCTTCCCTTTACTTTCCTGTGGAGTAAGATACCCAATTGAGTGTGTATGCTATTCCCTCCTCAAGTTGAATCCAATGAGAGTAAGATTTGCTCATTCCCCCTCACCTGCCACCTCTTCCTTTCCAACAGATTTGTTTTTTCTTGCCACCTTTATGTGAGATAATTTACCCCATTCTATCTTTCCCTTTCTCCCTCTCTCAATATATTCCTCTCTCACCCCTTAAATTTATTTAAGCTTTTTAGATATCACCCCTTCATATTCATCTCATCCTGTGCCCTCTGTCTGTATTCCCTTCCACTCCCCTAATACTGAGAAAGGTCTCCTGAATTACACACATCATCTTTCCATGTAGGAATGTAAACATAACAGTTCAACTTTAGTAAGTCATGTATGAATTCTCTTTCTTGTTAACCTTTTCATGCTTTTCTTGGTTCTTGTATTTGAAAGTCAAATTTTCTATTCAGCTCTGGTCTTTTCACTGAAAAAGCTAGAAAGTCCTCTATTTTATTGAAAATCCATATTTTGCCTTGGAGCATTATATTCAGTTTTTCTGGGTAGGTGATTTTTGGTTTTAATCCTAGCTCCTTTTGCCCTCCAGAATATCATATTCCAAGCCCTTTGATCCCTTAATATAGAAGCTGCTAGATCATGTGTTATACTGATTATCTTTCCACAATATTCAAATTGTTTCTTTCTGGCCACTTGCAGTATTTTCTTCTTGCCCTGGAAATTCTGAAATTTGGTAACAATATTCCTAGGAGTTTTCTTTATGGGATCTTTTTGAGGAGGTGATCTGTGGATTCTTTCAATTTCTATCTTATCCTCCTCTGGCTCTAGAATATCAGGGCAGTTGTCCTTAACAATTTCTTGAAAGATGATATCTACGCTCTTTTTTTGATCACAGCTTTCAGGTAGTCCAGTAATTTTTCAATTATCTCTCCTGGATCTATTCTCCAGGTCAGTGTTTTTTTTTTTTTTCCGATGAGATAGTTCACATTGTCTTCCATTTTTTCATTCCTTTCATTCTGTTTTATAATATCTTGGTTTCTTATAAAGTCACTAGCTTCTGCTTGCTCCAATCTAATTTTTAAGGTGGTATTTTCTTCAATGATCTTTTGGACCTCCTTTTCCATTTGTCTAATTCTGCCTTTTAAGGCATTCTTCTCCTCATTGGCTTTTCAGAGCTCTTTGGCATTTGGTTTAGTGTGTTCTTTAAGGTGTTATTTTCTTCAGTATTTTTGGGGTCTCCTTTAGTAAGTCATTGACTTGTTTTTCATGGTTTTCTTACATTACTCTCATTTCTTGCCCCAATTTTTCCTCTACTTCTCTTACTTGCTTTTCCAAATCCTTTTAGAGCTCTTCTATGGACTGAGACCAATTCATATCTTTCTTGGAGGCTTTTGATGTAGGCTCTTTGACTTTGTTGACTTCTTCTGGCTGTATGATTTGATGTTCTTTGTCACCAAAAAAGGAATCTAGAGTTTGAGTTTGAGTATGACTTCATTTTCACTGCCTGTCCATGTGCCCAGCCAACTACTTGACACTTGAGCTTTTTGTCAAGATATGACTGCATGTAGAGTAGAGAGTACTTTGTCCCAAGCTTTAGGGTCCCAGCACTGCTGTTTTCAGAGCTACTTCTACTCTACCATCACCCCAGGCTCTGTCACAGCAGCACTCCTCCTCCTGAAAGAACCACCAACCAGGACCACAATTCAGATCCCAGCAGGACACAGCAAGGGAACCTGTTTCTGTGCCCAGAAAGCACTCCTTGCTGGACTCCTCCCACCGTGTGAGCCAGGGACTTGGGAATCTGCTGACACTGGCACTCTGAAGACAGCCTCAGGAGCTTTCTGCTGCTGCTACCACCACTGCTGCATGTCCTCCTCCTCCTCCAGACCTGGCGGCAGGACCACTCTGAACTCGATCCCACAGTTTCCCCCTAAACTGCTCTTTGGCGTTTGTGGTTTGAGAAGTCTGGTAACTGCCACAACTCACTGTTTCATGGCCCCAAGGCCTCTTCTGGCTGGCTGACTCCAGGTCTGGTCTGTCCTGGGGGCCCAGGGCTGCCCTCTGTTCTCATCACCTTGTGATAGACCCTTCCCAGCGACCATCCAGGCTCTGCTGTGCTGGAGATCTATTTCCTTCTGCTATTTTATGGGTTCTGCAGCCCTAGAATTTGTTCAGAGCCATTTTTACAGGTGTTTGGAGGGATTTGGGGGGGAAACTTAACCATGTCCCTGCTTTCCAGAAGCCATCTTGGCTCCACCCCTCCAGAGGCTAATTTTAACTTTATTATATTAGTGTAAATGGTTTGAAGCTATTTTCTTCACTATTCAAAACTCAACAGTTCTTTTTTCTTTTCCAATTTTTATCTAAAGGTTTCATTTTTTCTAATTACTTAATCCACAGCATAATAATTAATCAAGTGTCTTAAACTGATGAAATTCTAGTGGCAATAATTTTTGCTTTTACATTTAAGTCATGTATGATAATAATAGACAGTATGACAGGAATTGAAAATCCATAGGGAATAGTGAAATCAACCTCTTGGCTCCTTTCTTGGCAATAATAGAGTATATTGTGAGGAAAATATGTTTAATTTATTTTCACAGATTCTACACAATTTCCATTTTGTTTTACCTTAATTAGCTTTTCATAGGATCGAAGCTGAACCTCACAGCAATCTTTGATCCCAACTGTTGCGAAGAAGATTAAAAAAAAACCTATGACATTTCAAGGACAAATACTTCAGTATTTCAATGAATGTGCATGTCATCAATATATGCAATAATACCTGGGCCTCTGTCTATGTAATGAAATACTTTACTAAAAAGTGACTTGGGTAGCAGACCACTTTGTACACTAATCATTTTGGCATTGGCAATTTTCATGAGTTGAAGGCCTGAATTTATTGTTGCTTATCAATTGCAAGGCACATTAATATAAATCAAGCTGTATAACTTCAGAAAAGGAATATGACAATTCAAATAACATAAAAATGAGCTTATATCCTTCCACTTAATTTTTTTTAATTAAGAAGCCCCATTATCTTTGCATCCCTGAAAGCTACAAATTGTTTAAGGCACAATTGGAGTAGAATCTACTACTAAAAAAGGCAGTTTGTGAGCCAACAAATGATATTATTTATTTACTAGAACAAATCTGATGTTACATTAAGTAGCACCAAAAAAGTACAATAATATTTGTCTATGAATTTCTTCAAAAAATTTTTAGAAAAAAAACAGGACTAAAAGAGCATTTGCTTCAGAAACATCTCAAATCATGGGAATATATAAGGAGTGAATAAATGCAGCAGACAAAGACAGTAACAGAACAATAGAGACCAGTAAGAGACTTCTTTCCAAATGTACAGTAAAATACAGAGGTAAAGGTACAAATCTGAGAGAGTTAATAGGAAATAGGTAAATGAGGGGATTATGGACAGAACGTGGTAACACCCTGTCTACAGGTGAATTAATGGGACTCCATTTTGGGGGACTACATTATGACCTAGTTTAAGGAGATATAAAAGGTGGGAGGATAGTAGGGCAATAGAAAGGAGTATATCGTGCTCTGGAATCAAACAGAAAAAATGACCTTTGTGGTCTCAGAAAGAGAAGATTATACAGGGGAAAGGGTGAGGAGAATAGGGGAAAGGTTGAAAAGAGAAGGTAAAGGGAGGAGGCCTTACTTTGGAGGTGGGAGTGAGTTCCACCGATAAATGTTCTTATGGTAAAAGATAGATGGCCAGTGAAGAGAGATGAGGACCTTACACTAGATGAGGCCTGGTGGATTTGATGCTTAAAAAGTCTACTTGCTCTACATTGAAGGCAGGAAGTTGCAACCCTCTAGATATAGTTGGAAGCTGTTATAGTGGGAGAGCATAGACACAGGGAGCAGATTTGGAGGCAAATGTGGAAAGAAGTAACTGTAAAAGATGTATAAGTTGGGAAAGATGAGAAATGATCTCATTAGGTATCCAGTACATTTCATTCTTTAACAAGAAAACTCTCCAACAAATACTAGGCAATGATTATTATGCCTTTCCTTAACACCTACAGAGAGGGGGAACCCAATGCCTTTCAAGGCAATTCATTCCAGTTTTACACAATTCTAAGTGTTAAGTGGATTTTTTTTTCTTCACATAGTATGAAATCTAAATTCACTGCTTAATAAATGCAACTTGTTCATACTTGTTCTGACTACTAAGGCCAAGAAGCAAAACAAAAAAAAAAGTTATCCATTTTTCCTGATAGTCTTTAAAACACTAGAATTTAAGGATCATGTCCTTCATTCAGGGGTGCACTAGTAAATAATCAGCTGGATGGGGAAAATATACCTATGACATATTTTTGGCTTGATATTTATTATTATTTTTTGTATTTATTTAGTATTTTGCTTTTTCCAAGGTACATGTAAAAATAACTTTTAACATTGTTTTTAAAACTTTGAGTTCCAAATTCTCCCCCTTTCTTCCTCCCCAGCTCCCCCACTGAGAAAGCAACCAATTCCATGTATGTTATATATGTATAGTCATGCAAAATCTGTCCATAAAAGTCATATTGTGGGAAAAAAAACAGGCAAAAAACTTAAGAAAAATAAAGAAAGGGAAAAAAAGTAGCTTCAATCTGTGTTCACATACCATCAGTTCTTTCTCTGGGGATGGATAGCATTTTTAATTCTAAGTCCTTCAGAGTTGTCATGAATCATTGTATTGCTGAGAATAGCTAAGACATTCGTAGCTGATCATCTTACAACATTGCTGTTACTTTGTACCCAGTATATTTTACTTTGCATCAACCCATATAAGTCTTTCTAGTTTTTTTGGGGGGGATCATCCTGCTCATCATTTCATATAGTACAATAGTATTCTATCATGATAGCATACCACAGCTTGTTCAGCCATTCCCCAGTCGATGTAAATCATCTCAATTTCTAATTCCTTAACTGCAGAAGAGAGTTGCTATGCCATAAATATTTTTCTACATGCAAGTCCTTTTAATTTTTTTTTCTTGTGATTCTTTTTGGATACAGATCTAGTGATGGTATTGCTATGTCAAAGGGTATGCATGGATTTATAGCCCTTTGGGCGTAGTTCGAAATTGTTCTATAGAACGTTTAATAAGTTCGCAACTCTGACAACAGTTCATTGTTATCTCATTTTCACCACATCCCCTCCAACATTTGTCATTTACCTTTTCTGTCCTATTAATCAATCTAATAGGTAAAAGATAGTAGCTCAGAATTGTTTTAATTTGCCTTTCTCCAACAGATACTGAGTTAAAATATTTTTTATATGGCTACAGATAGCCTTAATTACTTTATCTGAAAACTTATTATAACTTTTGATCATTTATCAATTGGGGAATGGCTTTTATTTTTATTAATTTGACATAGTTCTCTGCATGTTAGATAAATGAGGTCTTCATTAGAGAAATTTGCTCCAATTTTTTTTTCACAGTTACTATTCCTAACTGTATTTGCCTCCATCCTAATCCCCCAGCCCTTTATTATATTCTCTCTCTCCTTTCACCATGTTCCTTCTCAAAAGTGTTTTGTTTCTGATAACTCTTTCCCTCAATCTGCTTTCCCTTCTATTACCCCCACCCCTTCTCTTATTCCCTTTCCCTTCTATTTCCCTTTAGGGTAAGATAGATTTCTATAACCCGTTGTGTGTATATCTTATTTCCCAGTTATAGGTAAAAACAAATTCCAACATTGGTTTTTAAAATGTTGAGTTACAAATTCTCTCCCTTCTTCCCTCCCCACCCACCCTCATTGAGAAGGCAAACAATTCAATATAGGTTATACATGTGTAGTAAGGTTAAAAAAAACACTTCCATAATAGTCATGTTGTGAAAGACTAGTTACATTTCCCTCCATCCTATCTCATCCCCTGTTTATTTTATTGTCTCTTTTGATGCTGTCCCTCCTCAAAAGTGTTTTTTTTCTGGTAACCTTCTCCCCTAATCTACCTTCCTTTCTATCACCCCCTTTGTCCCCTTCTCCCCTACTTTCCTGTAGGGTGAAATAGATTTCCATACCCAATTGAGTGTGTATGTTAATCACTCCTTAAGCCAATTCTGAGGAGAGTAAGGTTCATCCATTCCCTCTCACCTTCCCATCTTCCCCTCCAATGTAAAAGCTTTTCTTGTCTTTTTTAAGTGTGATAATTTGTCCCATTCTATCTTGCCCTTTCTCCTTCTCCCATTCCTCTCTAACCCCTTAATTTTATTTTTTAGATATCATCCCTTTATATTCCACTTACCTTGTACCTTCTCTCCATATATATTCCATCCAACTCCCCTAACAAGGAGAAAGGTTTCATGAGTTGCAAATGTCATATTTCCATGTAGGAATGCACACAGTTTAACTGTAATATGTCCCTTATGGTTTCTCTTCCCTGTTTACCTTTTCGTGCTTCTCCTAAGACTTATATTTGAATGTCAAATTTTCTGTTTATCTCTGGTCTTTTCTCAAGAATGCATTAAATTCTTTTTCCCTTTTTCCCCTCATGGATTACACTCAGTTTTGCTGGGTATGTAATTCTTGGTTTTAATCCTAGCTCCTTTGATCTCCAGAATATATTCCAAGCCCTCCAATCCCTTCATGTAGAAGCTGCCAAATTTTGTGTTATCCTGATCATGGTTCCTCCGTACTTGAATTGTTTCTTTCTGGTTGCTGGAAATATTTTCTCCTTGACTTCAGAACTCAGAATTTATCTATAATATTACTTGGAATTTTCATTTGGGGATCTCTTTTAGGAGGTGATAAGTGGACATTTTCAACATCGGTTTTACCCTCTGGTTCTAGAATATCAGGACAATTTTCCTTGATAATTTTTTGAAAGATGATGTCTGGTTTCTTTTTTTTTCATCATGTCCTTCAGGTAGTCCAATGATTCTTAAATTAACTCTCCTGGATCTATTTTCCAGGTCAGTTGTTTTTTTTCCAATGAGATACTTCACACTGTCATCTATTTTTTCATTCTTTTGGTTTTGTTTTAAAATTTCTTGATTTCTCATGGAGTAATTTATCTTCCATTTGTTTCATTCTATTTTAAAAAAACATTGTTTATTTATTTAGTATTTTTAGTTTTCAGCATTGATTTCTACAAGAGTTTGAATTACAAATTATTCCCCATTTATACCATTCCCCCTCTCCAAGATGGCATGTATTCTGACTGCCCCATTCCCCAGTCAGCCCTCCCTTCTGTCAACCCACTCCCCCCATCCCCTTTTCCCTTACTTTCTTGTAGGGCAAGATAGATGTTTATGCCC
>JAQQSZ010006123.1:0-13684 GCA_028646595.1 Phalanger gymnotis | reverse complement strand
GGAAAAAGAGAGAAGAAAATATAGTCTTCACACTATATGTAGGTCAATGATTTTTTACTTCAATTCCTTATTAATTTCTAGGAAATAGTTTTAAGCAATACTAAACATGTAGAAGAAGAAGGCATGATCAGATAAAGCCAGAATGACCTCTAGAATAGGTCATGCCACACTAAACATATTTCCTTTTCTTGATAGGGTTGCTAAACTGCATAGATGAGGGCAATTCGATAGATAAAAATATAGGAATTTACCTAGATTTTAGCAAAGCATTTGGTGAAATCTGCTTTTCTTGAGGAAAAGATGGAGAAATAGGACTAGATGATAGTATAATTGCATAGATTCAGAACTAGCTGAATGATCAGAGTTGATGAGTAGCCATTAATAAGTGTAATAGAAAGATCACTAGATCCAGAGTAAGAAGATACGAGTTCAATTCCCACATCTGCCCTTAGTACTTGTGACCTGGAGCATGTTGTTTACCTCTCTAGGCCTTGGTTTCCTTATTTGTAAAAGGCAGGAGCTAGACCAGACAAGTGGTATCAAACTCAAATAGAAATGGGGACCACTGAGCCATACATATATAAGTATCCCTGTGGGCCTCATATTGACTTTATTCAAAAATGTAATATTATCTATGTTTTACTGTATTTTATTTTGTTTTATGTGTGTGTGTGTGTGTGTGCCAATTATATTTTAATTCGGTCCAAGAGCATCTGGGTCACATATAGCCTGTAAACCACATATTTGATCCTTTTGGATTGAGTGACATCTCAAGTTCTTCAAGTTCTAAATCTGTGGTTCCATATCAATTTGGAAGGATGTCTCCAATTAGTTTCCCTGGAGATCTATCTTTGTTTATCTACCATTTACCAGATATTTCTGGGAAATGAATACAAATTGCTTTTTAAAAAAATACCATGTGAATGGCAAGAAAATGGCATATTTTCCATGTGGGGAGTTTGGGAAGAAATATATTTTTAAATGTAAATATGGCATTTCCCTGGCTCTGTTATCCTTATCTAATAGATCATATTCAACCTTTCAATCAATCTGGGATTCTTCTGTGAATTGGCCTTATTATATTGTAAAGTTCAAAATTATGTATACAGTACTCTATGCACTTCAAATTTAATAGGGTAATTACCTTTTGGTGATAGGCTAGGGCACTCCAGAATTTCCCTAACCTCCATAAGTCTTTCTCAGAACAAAAATTGAAAGCCTGGCTCCAGTCTTTGTGGAAATTCTCAAAAAGGAGGGAACGGATACTGCTGAAGAATGTCAAGCATGATACCTGTGTTAGTTGAGATTGTCAGGGGAATTGCTGATAAGGAATCAGCTCATCCTGGGCTGTGGCTGGCAGTGCCACGGGTATTAATCAGTCTGCCATTTCCCTCTACAGAGGCCAGTTTCACAAATTCTGGTCCCTAGAGGTCTGATCAGTACATTAGCTTCCCCAGGAAGAAAGGCTGCTAATAAAGTTACCGTGATCTGTGCTTGCTGGCTAATGAGGTTATTCCATATCTGTTATTGAATCAGCAGTGAAGCCATGACTTGGCTCTCCTCTAAGATATCATTGGGCAATGCCCACAGCCCCTTCTATCAGTTCACTCTGTAGCAGGTTGCAATTGAAGAGAATTTGTAGCTCTGCTGATTTTATATCACTGGAATCTGCAAAATATGGCTTAAAGTATTTGGATAGTGAGGCGAAAATATACCTGACATTAAGATAGAGTAGGTGCTTGATAAATATTTATTGAGTGAATCAATAAGCATTCATTAGGGCCTCTGTGCCAGGCACTATGCTAAACGCTGAGGTTACAAAGAAAGGCAAAACTAGAACCTCACATTTTAAAAGGAGCAGACTGTGGTGAGGGGCATAGGCAAATAAGAATATAATTAGATTTTTTTTTTGTTCAGTCATTTTTTTAGTCATGTCCAACTCTTTCTGACCCCATTCAGGATTTTCTTGGCAAAGACATTAGTGTGGTTTGCCATTTCCTTCTTCAGCTCACTTTATAAATGAGGAAACTAAGACAAACAGGGTTAAGTGACTTAGCCAAGCTCACACAGCTAATAAGTGTCTAAGGTAAAATTTTAACTCAGGCCTTCCTGACTCCATGCCTAGTGCTCCATCCACTGTGCCACCTAGGTGTCCATATAATTAGACACCTACAAAATAATTAGATACAGTTGGGAGGTGGGGTTGGAAATGACCAAATGAACTGTTCCTAGGCTACCATTCTATGAGTCTTAAATGCGATAAAGGATAAAGATGAGAATTGTAACAGTTAAGCATAATACAAATGTATTTATTATTATTATTAATTCATTTTCAAAAGATCATTTCTCAAATTTCTAACTTTTTTCCCTTAGAAGACAAACATACAAAAACAACGGCAAAGATGGTTCTTATGAATGGTGATTCAGCTCTTATTTCAGCTAATCAACTGATTTCCCTTAGACAATGAGGATAAAATGGTGAAGCCAAGAATAAAGTAATTGCCAAGCATCTTTTCAAAGTTTTTCCCTCTTTGCTATTTCCTATTCCACTAGCATTTCTGTTAGCAATAGGCCTTTGATGGCAATAAGTATAAACTTTTAGAATAATCTTTGTGAAAAACCAAGACTCAGCCAACAACAATGACAAAACCCACTTATTTCTACTCATTCTAAAAACAGTTGCTGTCTAATTGGGCACCAAGATTAGACCCCACCCTTCACTCCACCTGCCATCCCCTGGAAGGACTCGCTTTCTGAGAAAGGCAGCACACCATGTATCATTACTACTACCACTACTATGACGAATAATAACAATAATAATTCTTATTATGATAACTCATTGATATTTTGATTCTGCAGATTTAGGTTTTCACTGATGTAATGGAAACCTGGTGCAAAACTC
Source organism: Phalanger gymnotis (assembly GCA_028646595.1). NCBI lineage: Eukaryota > Metazoa > Chordata > Mammalia > Diprotodontia > Phalangeridae > Phalanger > Phalanger gymnotis. The sequence continues at coordinate 10,782 of JAQQSZ010006123.1, read as the reverse complement.
CCTTCACTTCTATAGATAAGTAGTTAAACTCAATTGATCAATTAATTAATATGCATTTATAAAGTATCTGCTATATGTTGACATGGTGCTATGCAATGGGGATACAAAGAGAATAAGCCCAAGTTGCTTATATTCTAATGGAAGAGACAACCAGGACACATACAAATAAATATTGAAGAAACGGAAAGAAAATTAATATAAACTAGTTAAATGTAAGGAAGCGTATAAGCAGCAGCATTAGCAGTTTATAATCTTAGAAGGTTGCTGTGGGATTAGGTAGCAGTTGCATGGTTAGTCAGTTCATATATGTCAGGTAGGATTTGAACCCGGTTCCTTCTGAATACATGGATGGGCCTGTAGCCACAATGCCATATTATCACACATAACAATGTAGTTTTATAAAATAATTTTAGTATTCAGAAATCACTTTGAAGACATATTTCTATTATGTTTAGATTTATTCTTCCAAATTTGAAGAGAAAGATCAATTTTTTTAAATGAAATATTATTTAAAAGTTACCCAATCTCTGATCGTGAAGCTTCCGGAGTCAAGATACCTTTATGAAGTGCCACTGTGCTAAGTGATGTGAAACAAAACAAACAGAAAGACAATCCCTTGCCCTCAAGGAGCTTACATTCTAAAGATAGAAGAGAACACATAAAAGGGAGCTGAAAAGGTGAGGGGGCGGGGGAAGGTTGGAAGGAGGAGGGTGTGTAGAAAGTATTCTGCATGGGAATGTGGTAGAATAAGTCCAGAGATTCAGTTCGAGAGCCTGGAGAGGAATGAAGACATATTTAGCCTTTTCCTTAAAACCAGGGATCTGAGAGGAACAAGCTAACCAGAGCAAGGAGCCACAGGAGTAGAGTGTGTTTCTAATTTGAGAAACCAAGAGTAGAGGGAATTTCCTGGCTGAGGAGGCTTTTGTCGCATTGTAATATTGTAGAGAAAGTTCATCTATGTGTCACAGTGGATAGAGTGCCAGGCCTGACATCAGGAAGAGATCTTTCTGAGTTCAAATCTCTCCTCAGATGTGTGACCCTGGGCAAGTCACTTAACTTTATTTGCCTCAGTTCCTCCTCTGTAAAATGAGCTGGAGAAGGAAATGGCAAGCCACTTTGGTATCTTTGCCAAGGAAACCCCAAATGGAGTCACAAAGAGTTGGCCACAACTGAAACAACTGAACAACAACAAAGAGAAAGTTCAGAGGATCATGAGTGGAGGCTAGAGAGGAATAAAGACATACTAGCCTGGGTGTTTCATTTTTAATAAAAGTTCTGGAAGAAACCACTAATTTATGGTTTCAGATTCTCACACACCCCCTTTCTCTCTAAACATCACTGGGAAAACTGATTTTAAAAACTTTTTTTTATTATTCTCTTGAGTTTTTGTCAATATCTCCAGGCATCTGCACTCATTCACACCACATAACTCTCCAGGTTTGAGCTGTCCAACAGTTTACCAAGACTAAGCCAGACCTAAGATTCAGAATTATATATTTTCATTGCGTGTGGTTTATATACTTCTAATTATAACTACTAATTTTTCTAACCATTTTAGACCTACTTTCATAGATGGATGGAAGATCTCACAATCTCATGGTATTTACCTTGTAAAAATATTTTAAGAGAGATCATAAAGTATATTTATACAATATTATACCAACTTCACAGTAGAAAAATTTATGATTCCTACCAAAACTTTTTATGAGCCTTCCCTTCCCCCAAAGTACCATATAACCCATATAGTACAATAAATCATAATTGTTATTCATTTATACTGACCCACAATAAACTTTTCCTTGTCCCAGACATGAGGGTAAATGGTTAGCTCCAAGCTTCACATTGGCCATGCTAACAGCATATCAGATAATTCTGTGTTACACATATTTGCAACTCAAATGACCAAGGACAAACGATAATGATCTCTAACAGACCTGTCTTTTCTCCCATATGAAAGTATTTAAACCAGAAAAACCCGACATAATAGATATAATTAAACTAAGTCGATAGGTGACAGCTATATATGCACGCTGTGCAATTATTATTCTAATATTAAGCTCATTTTGGTTAGTGCCAGAAACTTGATAGTGTTCACCTCATACACCCCTTACTACTAATACAAAAGCAAGATGGTAACATAAAACATCTTCTACCAAGATAAATATATCAGAGCTGACCTACACTATAGACATGTCATTCCCTAAACTATTTGGAACAACATTTAACATTTTACGTGCAATAAGCTACAATGTACATTCCTGGAAGGCATCTGGAGTTTTACATTTTCTTTCAGGGGAACATGACGATATTTGCATTTGTTTTTCTTCTGCTATGCTCCAAATCCCTCAGGCAAAGAGCTATCTATGGCTGGCATTTCTTTGAGACTATTGAGAAGACATCATCCTAAGGAAAATGGAAATTAGCAAAGGACGGACTTCTGAGATCTTCATTTTATAAATTGCCCTGTTTTGAAATTTCAATCTCAATTCATAGAGCATGTCATTTCCCCTTTAATTTTTTTTATTCTGTTGTTTTACACTTACAGATAAAGTTAGAGTAAGTGCTGCCACCACAGATTGAAGAGTCAGCCTGGCAAAGGTTAATGTCGATTAGTTAGGAAGCCAGGCTACATCGGCTAGCTTGGTCAGACCAATGCATCACATTGAAAAGGTTTATATTCATTTGAGTGCAGGTGAAAAGGCTGCCTTAGATAGCATGTTTATGATTTTTTTTCTTTCCCCATCTAAAGTAAAAAGTGTTCTATGGATCAGGAAGTAGGAAAACTCATAGATAAGCTTCAGCAGGAGACCACAAATATATGCGTGTGTATGTATGTGTATATATATTAAATTTTCTGTGTAAACTATACTAATAACTTAAGAACTGTTTATTTTGCTTCTTTGTTATCTGGACTTAAACTAATACTCCTACTACAATACATGTTTCAGTCAAATGCTATTTTTTTACTTTGTTTTATACTTTTGTATTAAATATCTGCTGTTTCCAAACCATACATTTTAATAAGACATGGTAGCTCTCTAATTTGAATTTGCTCATCAAAATCTCAATTATTTTCCCTCCATATTTTAATTCTTAACATTATAAAAAGCAAAAAAGAGGGTTTTTAAAAGTTCCATACATCCCTAGACTACTCAAAGAAGCTTATCATGGATTTGAAACAAAATATACCAAAAGAAAGAGTCAGTTTTTCATAAGCTTTTCAAATACATTTTATATACTTCATTAAATATTTCCTAATTGCATTAAAATTTTTTAACATTCTTTTTTTTAAATTTTGGGTTCCAAATTCTCTCCTTCTTCCTGTTCCTCCCCACCCCTTGAGAAGGCAAGCAATATGATACCAGTCATATATATGAAATCATACAAAACATATTTTGATATTATCTTGCATCCTGGGAAGTGAAAGCCCTAATTTCCTATCAAGTAGGAGTGGCTAATGAGTATATTGCAGGAGATACCAAGTTCATCTCATCCTTCAAATAGAAAGCACCAGTTTGCATTATTAATCAAGCTTGGCATTTTGTTCTGTGTTTGAGCTAGGGAAGTATTATGTGGCAGAAGGTTTCTGCTGAGCCTTACGAAGAAATGATTTTTGTGATGGTTCCACATTCCAAGCAAGGATTGGAATTAACCAAAGATATACTCTCCACTTAGGATTAAGAAACAGTTCACTTCATTTCAACAGACAATTATTAATCCCACTGGGGAGACAAAAACAAAAATGAAAGTGTTTCCTCCCTCAAGGAGTTTAAATTCTGTTAAGGAAAAGCAGTTCAAACATATAAGGAAATACAAAATAAGTATACAAAGCACTTACACAATAATTATGGGGGAGTGGTTGTTGAGAAGAAACTGGGATAGTTAAGGCCTCCTCTTGGAAGTGGAACTTTACATTGAAACTCGAAGGAAAGTAGGGATTCGACTGCTGTTTGTAATATTCACTAATTCTATGACTTTTTGCAGGCTAGTTTGGTGGGTCAAAAATTAAAGGCTCATTAAATCTAGACCTAGAAGAAAATTAAGAGATCAATTCATCCAGACTTCTGACTCCAGATTAAGTGTTCTTTTCTCTACATCATCTTTCGATCTTTAATTATAAATTCTAATACTCTGTTCTAGAGCAAGAGTAACACTAGATTCAGATTTGGTCAAGTGTAGAGCTCCAACCAAAATATCAGCTTATATCAAGGATTCTTAAACTGGGGTCTATGAGCTTTATCCTTTTTTTAATTTTGGTAATTGTACATCAGAATAATTGGTTTCCTTTGTAATCCTTTGTATTTCATTTTATGCACTTAATATGCTGAGATGGAGTCTATACCATTCACCAGAGGGGACTGAAAGACACAGAAAAGGTTAATACCTTTGCTTAAGCCAAAAGAAGCCATCTTTGTTCTTGACTGTTTGCATTCTGGGGCAGAGCTTGACTTGCTGGTGACCTGGAAAAGGAAATGGGGAATTAGAGCATTTGTTGTTGTCATAATTCACAGTATTCTTGGAAATCATTGCAGTAATGGAAGAATATATGACCTGAAGAAAACCAACATGGAAATGTCTAGGAAGGAGTATTTATACCATATATACAATATGTGCAAAAACTCAGTATTAGAGTGAGAAGCAAATAAGGGTGGTTAAACACCTCTGATCCCCACAACTTCCTCTTTATACAGTTACAATACAATGATAGAGTTATGCCAGAAAAGAGACCTTAGAGGTCATTTAGTCCAACCCCTTGGTTTTACAGATAAGAACCTTATGCTGAAGGTCACACAGGTCGTAAGTAGCAAAGCTGGATTAAGGAATTTAGCTTCTATGATTCCAAAATGAGTGTTATTTCCATTCATACTTTCCTACCTGCCAATAACTAAGCTCCCCTCTGTTAGAATGAATGATCCTTGAGATCAGAGCCTATATCTTAGCTGAATTTTGTAGAGCCTTAGTACTTACTGCAGATAGTAGGAACTTAACAATTTGTTGTTGTTATGAGTCCTTGTTATAAGCAGAGACCATATCTTTTTACTCTTTATGACCCCTAACTTGAATACAGTGGATACTCAATAAATATGTATTGGGGATGACCAACGGTGATCATCATGCTTCACAACTAATTGCTAAAACAGTCATTTAAAAAACTCTAACACTTGAACTCTCTTTCAGGCAGATAGGTGGTCCAGTGGATAGAAGGCTGGACCTGAAATCAAGAAAACTTGCATTCAAATATTGCCTCAGATACTTATGGGCTATGCAAACTTATATACCCCATTCGACAGTCTGTCTGCTTCAGTTTCTTTATCTGCAAAAAATTAAAAACAATAGCACCCGTTTCCAGGATTGTTGCAAAGATAAAATGAGATATTTGTAAAACACTTTCCAAATCTTAAGGTGGTATATAGATGCTAGCTATTAGTGTTTTATTATTGTTATTTTATTTGGTCTAATTCTATTAGATTCCTAACAAATATTGGAAAGTAAAAAGAGAGAATGGAAATACTCAGTTTTAAGGGATAAGAAGTAGCAGTAGACAGGGTCTACCTGTTCAAGGAGTTTATAAACTAGCTGGGAAGACAAGCTATACATACATATAAAACAATTAGGAAGCAGGAAAAATAATATATACAGAAATGCAAGAGAATAAGGGATAATTGCATTAATTAAAGTTTTATAGGGGCTTAAACAGCTGTAAATTTGATTTTTTTCCAATTTGAATCTTAATCTTAGATTTATGGAATAGTACTCTGATTAATTTTAGTCCTTTATTTAAATTTTTTTCATTGCTGATTTTTAATTAAAATTTCAATTAACTCCCTTTATTAAGGTGATTAATCCTTAACATTTTAAAGCAAAAATAAAAATTCAAAAATGCTCTATGCAATGCAATAAACTCCTATATGGGATAGCTGTTAAATGGTCCATATAAAGGTGTAAAATTCAAAAAATATCCACCACTTTACCAAAGCTAGATATTTCTGGGACAGATAATATCAATGTTTGGAATATCCTGCTCACTTTGGCATTTTGTTTCATTTTGAAAGCCATTTGCAACACATTTAATAAAATTAACCATTCCAATATCCTGTGTGTGTCCTACTGCACAAGGCTGATAAATATTGTGGTACAGCGGGCCCACTGGATGCCCCACCCTGTCAGCATAATCAAAAGTGTAAGTCCACACCACCTGGCTGCATATGTAGGTCCAAGAGGCCGACCAAAAAAAATGGGATGAGTACAAGAGGCATATACCTGCATTTGTTCCAAGTTTGGAAGATCCTCTAAGCAACTCTCCACAAAGTGACACATAAGGAAAGGGTCCAGACCACGTGCCTTGTGTTCAATTGAACAAACATTTAGTTGGCACTCAAGGTGATTAAGGCATTGTGCTAAGCTCTGGGCTACACAGAGGAAAATTAAACAATAGTCCTGTCCCTTATTAGTTTATATTCTACTGAGGCAATAAGCTGTGTTAAACTAAGTAAATACAAAGTAATCTGAGGAGAGACCGAGTATTAACTACGGGTGGGGGTGCGGTTCAGGGAAGGGTTCATAGAGGTGAGGGCAAGTGAGAGGAGTCTTAAAAGATGACAGAGATTCTTAGAGATAAATATGAGAAGAGTGTATCGCAAACGTGGGGAGCTGGTCAGGGGTATATAAATGTTCAGAAGTGGGAGGCGGAATATCAAGTTTTGAAAACTGTTAGTACTTTGGTTTGACTGAAATGTGGAGTAATTGGGCACAAAATGGAATAAAGCTAGAAAAATCAATGAGAGCCACATTGTAAGAAGTATTGTAGTTGTAACAGACCCCAGGGATTGAGTACAGGGTAAGGGGGTACTGTGGCAACCGGGTTTGGGGGTGTTTTAAGGGAGGGATGAGGCTTTGTCCTTTTACATTCAGGTACTTTTTATATTTCAGCAGTTCAGTATGGGGCAAGCTGAAAAATGGCTGAGTGGTCAAAAAGGACAGTTTTGTTAAATACCTATTTGTTCACCCATTTCTAGTTCTACCTTCATCTTTTTCTGGTAAGAGAAGTTTATGGCCACTGTTCCCCCTTATTCAGAGAGGTTTCAGCCTTAAATACTCGTAAACAATAGAGTACAATGTCTGCCCTGAATCCTAAGTAAGGTGTGCTTATGATAGCAGCTTTGGGACCTCTTGAAGAGTTTTATTTCACCAACCCTGTTTATTAGACATCATATATTGAGAAACTTAGAAGTCCAGACAAAACCAAAGTCAGATTACATACCTGGAAGTCCTCTGGACACAATATTAGCCATAAGATTCTTTACTACTCCCACTCACCTAAAACAGACATGCCATGAATTTCTGGGATTACTAAAAAAACACTTTTCACCAGCATTCTCAGTCATCATTCAGTTTTAAATTTCACGTAATTGACATCCTAGTGAGACAATTGATGCTTAGGTTGAATTGCTGCTCCATCTGTCTCAGTCCAGCAAATTTGGGAACTTCTTAGACGACAAAGTATGATTTTCTTGTATGTGCATACTTCGATGAATCACTTCAGTGGCACCTCTTGAATGAACTAGATCCAGTCATTCTGACAGCATAAGAAAAGATCACAGTTTCTGAGATTACATAACTGTGTCACTCAAAAATTAAAGGAGTAGCTTCTGATATAAATATGAGTACAGCTGCTTTTTATGACTGGGGCAATTAGAACAAAGGTTGCCATTTTAACCAGCTTAACCTAACCTTTTTTGAGTCTTGCTCTCAAATTGATTTGCATGGCATAAAGGTTGAAAAGAATCTCCTTTCCCCAGATATATGCAATTACTTTGGTGCTATGCTAAACGGCTTCCCATGGGATCACCTGTTGGGGACCTAGTCTACTGAGGGAAGGAGTTTTGGATCATAATTCAGTTAAGAATTTTATTTAAGAAACAATGAGTGGCAGCTGAAACAAAAGAGACTAATAATGATACTACTAATAATAGCATTTATATAGCAGTTATTATGTGCCAGGCACTGTGCCAAGCACTTTACAATTATTATTTCCTTTGATCCTCACAACAACCCTGGAAAGTAGATGCTATTTTACAGATGAGGAGGCAAACAGAGGTTGTGAGTTGCCCAGGGTCACACAGCTAGTGCCCGAGATCAGATTTGAAGTCAGGTCTTCCTAATTCCAGGCCCAGTACACTATCCAGAAAACCACTCAGCTGCCCAAAAGATGCTCCCTAAATACATGACCAATCATGTGTCCTGGAACATGTGTTCTCTCTATTCTCTTCTTCCTTGGGTAGTAGGATAACCCTGAGTATACAAATCTTTCTTGTCACTTATTTTGTGATGCTATTTGATTAAATTCCTTTCACTTTGAATTATCGAATCCTCTGATTGGCCTCATAAAAGTAATAATGAGGTGGGGCATTACATAAAAGATGTCTGTAGCAAATGGCTTAAAGATCTTTTCCCAGCTGAGTCAGCAGACAGAAGACACGCCTGCTCCATAATCTAGACAGATTGTTCCACATATACCAAGGTTACAAAGTAAAAATTATATCAGTATTAGGCATTCTGCTTAAAAAAATTAGAAGGGCAGACTTTGCAGGAAAGGTCAGCCAGCTTAAGACAAGGCGTCATTCAAAAGTCCCTTCATTTGGTATCAGATGAATATAATTATAATGCTGAAGACCTGGAATTGTAATATATTCGAGCATGCCTGGTAAGACGCCTTAGGAGAGTGCAATGTTAGCAATGACATTGCAAATATCCACGAGTACAAGGCAGAACTTTATTCCGATCGTCTCTATCTCCCAATTGAGAGGTTTTCCATGCTATTCTCTCAGAAGGCTCTTTTCTAATGTTATCGAGGACAGCATAGTATCTTCAAGACTGCAATAATTGCTTTTGTTGGACGCTGTGCTGTGACTGTGCAGTACAATTCCTTAGTAGAGAGGCTTCTCATCATCACTGCTCTTCAGTCATTTCAGTCATATCCAACTCTCTGTGATCCCATTTGAGGGTTTCTTGGCAAAGATACTGGAGTGGTTTGCCATTCCCATCTCCAGCTCATTTTATAGATGAGGAAACTGAGGCAGACAGGGTTAAGTGACTTGCCCAAGGTCACACAGCTAGGAAGTACCTGAGGCCAAATTTGAACTCAGGTAGATGAGTCTTCCTGATTTCAGGCCCAGGCACTCTATCTATTTCAGTGCCACCTATGTGTCCATCATTCCCATAAAGTGACAATAAAAGGACATGTTGGGAAACCTGACACTTGGAATCTGTGTCTAGGACATTCAAGTAGTATTCAGACAAGCGCTGTGTACTATTGGCACACAATCAGTGTATTAGAATCCTTTTTGGGTGACTGTAACTAAGGTTTACACATTTAAAACACTATTGCACATGATAGGTCAGTTCACCTGATCCAAAGTATTCATTTTCCAAAAGAAAATGGTCACAAAAAGACTCATTCAAGCAGCTATGTTGATTTTATGGCATAATTACAGGGTTGGGGGGAAGGTGTATGTGTGTGTGGGTGTGTGTAGGTGTGGGTGTGGGTGTGGGTGTGTGGGTGTAGGTAGGTGTGTAGCAGGGAGGTAATAGAAATTTGAAATATTTCTAGTTCTCTCCCAAATCTCTGCTGCAATAATCATAGCTCTATGTCACAAAGCTACCCACCCCAAAAAATAGCGTGAATTCACAGACACTTTTGTTTGTAATAATGGATCTACATTTGTCTCAGTGAGCAGAAGGAATTTGTGGAAAGAGAATCTTATATAAGCTGCCAGCACCATAGGTCAAGCAAATGGTCACACTAAAAGGAGGCAGTGTCATCATCATCATCATCATCATCATCGTCATCATCATCATCCTTGTTGCTGTTTGTCCTTGTGGCCAATAATAGTGGCAGTGTAGTACTGTGGAGAGAGCCTTGAATTTTGAGGCAAAGGACCGGACTTTGAAACCCAGCTCTGCTACTTGCTAAGTGCGTGACTATGGGCAAATCCAGTTTCCTCATCTAGGTAATGAGCGGGTTTTAGATTACGTGATCTTTAAGATGTCTTTTTGCTCTAAAGCTATCGACCAATGATCATCTGCATTAGTAAGTATACCATGAAGCAGATTGAAGGAAGTTAGCCAGCAAGACCTGCCACATTTTATAGACCACATTCTTTGTTTAGCAGTGTCTGGGTTCTTTGACCTCTGAATAACAAAATTCCGCGTCCTCTGATATAAGTAACAATCAAGAAACTAAGGAGGGGCTCAGAAGGGTTTTAAAATATTTAGCAATCACAATCTTCTGACACACAGTAATCATCCACGTTACTTCTGCTCACTACATTGTAATATAGGGTAGCACAAAAGATAGTCTCAGTCACACATTTTAGGTGAACACACGCTGAAAGCCTAGAGTAAAATTAACCTGAACAGTAGAGCCCCGAAACTAGCAACCTCTGAAATTATTAAAAAGGAGTCTCATCAGGCTGTTTCAGTTTTTTCCACTTTTCATCTTTGAGATTGAGAAAGTTAGGCCTGTGACTCAGGTATTCTGGGACAGTTTGGAAACCCTAGCCCACAAGTTTTGGATCTTTCTACTTTAAATCTGGTGCCTGCAGTCCACCTTCAAGCAAGGTAGAATAGAGTAGAAGCTGACGCCCTTATTAGGGGTATTAGCAATAGCTGTTGGCTTCCTAATTTCATAGAACAATGGAGACTTTGATGACAAACAATAGGATTTATTCCTACATATCATTTCTGCATTTCAAGAATTACTCCAGACTTAACTAAAAGACT